>JAOUQU010431735.1:0-10141 GCA_028566735.1 Ammoglanis amapaensis | reverse complement strand
AAGATATTTTATTTTGTTCGATCTTGTTTTTAACCTTTAAAGCTTATATTTCTATTTTTGTTTGAAACAGGTCTTTTGGAGGTTCTAGACTTCAGGAAAGTTTAAACGATTTAAAATGTTTAAATGCATTTAAAGCATGTGAAGCACTTCGAATTGCTACTGTGTATGAAAGCTGCTTCATAAATAAACTTGCCTTGCCTTGCTTCGCCTCAGAGTAAGGCTAATGTACTCGCAGGCCGATGTCTTCTGCGGCTGGGATCACAATCACAGTTACAATCACACAGAAGGGACCTGGGCCACCCCTCTTGGGGCTCAAACTCTAGACCTTCTTACTGTGATGTGACAGCGCTACACACTAGGCCACCGTTCCACCCAAGACACACAAACCTGCTAGATAAAAAAAGAAAAATAAATTCAAAAAACTTTTTCAATACACATTTTACACTAAAAATATGGTCGGATGGAACAAATGTGCGCTGATTAACAGTAATTTAGCTTGTCATATCTACACAGAGAAAGGTTTTTTAAATGGCACCTAGATAACACATTCTTTGAGGTGATTTGCATTATTGTGCTTGTATGTGGAACATAGTGGTTTGGGAGAATAATTACCATTATTATTTCTAATCAATGGTGCAGATCTGTAGTGTAAAAGCTTTCAAAAAATGCAAAAAATCTCCATTCAGAAAACTCTGGATTAAGCTCAATGTTATCATCTTTGCTTCAAATTCCAATCCCCGCCCTAGTAAAATTATTACTACTATGTCAATAACAATCATATATAATTGAAAAGAAAATAAATACATAACAAAAAAAATATTGTCAGTAGTTGACCACCAACACCAATAATGATAATAATAATTACATGCTTTTCTTTAGGCTTAACCCATTGGTGTTTGCTACAGTATATTATGATCTTGCTTTCCACACAACCCTCCAGACTTGCTACCAGCACAATGCACAATGGTTTATACATCTAAGTGGCTAGTTAATACCAAAATTTTAATTCTTATTGTTGTTCTTATTATAATTTTTATGAATTTAGCCCCTCTGTGGTCTTAATGCGCCCGTTGGTGTGCCATTCCCATATCTCTGGGAACACCTGGATGGAGTGTTTGTTTATTTTGTTAAAACAACACCCCTCAAAAATTATTAGACAATAGCTAATAATCCACAGCTGAATCTTTTGGGAAGTTGAATGCTCGTGGTATTTAAAGAAGGTGTTGTGGTTCATTCGCTGGAGGTTACTTTGATTGGCAAGGTTGTGATGTTCCTGCTGCTCGAGGTCCTGCTGTTTGTTATATGATTCCTTTATCTTGTAATTTAGCTTCGCTTAGGATTTAGAATAGCCAGGTTCCATGTCTGTTTCGATTAGAATTAGCATTTTGCTAAGTTCATGTTAGCATATGTTCTCTGTATTTTAAAATAAACCATTTTTATCATCTCTCTGTGTGTTAGCTGAAGCAGAAATATAAAGACTTCTCCCGACATTCATTGTGACAGTCACCTGTCAACGCTACCTAAATATTCACATCCACAATAGCTGATGGAACGGTGCGGTCTCCATCTGAGCAAAAATACACAGAGAGTCTAAAAAACTTCATGATGTAAATTTTGTTAGGCTGTTTTGAAAACCTTCTGTTTTAAACAACACTGGCATCCTGCAGTTCTTTTTAACAGGAGTTACATGAAATATACAAGAAATAATTTATACAGAAAAAAGCATTAAATGTAACAATAATATAGTTTGTTTCACAAGAGGAGTGAAGTTTGAATCTTCCATGATGAATGTAAAGACATTAAAAATAAGGCAGCCGTGGCCCGGTGGTTTCCAGCTCGATCGCGAAAGTCAATAGGTCACGACTGTGGTGCCCTTGAGCAGGGCCACCTAACTCTTAACTACACCTCGGGTGCTGTGGCTAGGGCTGCATACCACACAAGGCATGTGTCCTCTCTGGATAAAAAGCACAGTTCTGAAAATAGTTATCTATTAAGGTCTGAAATTAATTTACTTAGTTTATGATTATGCATTTCTGGAGTCTAAATTGATCAAAATACCAGACTAGAAAAGGAAGAGGTGGGTTAAAAAATAGTATTTGAAAGTGCTTTTCCAGTGTCTGTCACATCCTAAGAAGAAATATAAAAAGCAATGTCCCCACACATAAATTATACACAATATGCAGAAACCAAATAATTGATAGATCCAAGCTCTCTGTGCTAGATTTATCTTTAAAATGCCTGCTTTGTTTTATTATGTATTGTCCTTGTGGAACTACAATGCTTCTACACTTGAATGCAACACTAGTTTCTCACATGAATAATTTTTAATATGTGTGAAATTGGGTTCACAAAACAAAAACATTGTTATGGGTTCCTATTATGCTAGCAAATTCGTCCAGCTGGCCTTGTTGGCTACCACCCATGAGAGTGAAACAACAGGGCTGGCCTTTAATAGGCTGTAAAAGCCAAGGTCATCTACAAGAACTCACTCATGCAGCCATTCCAAACTCCTTCCCTACTGTTTAAAGGATGTAGTACACTGTTCGACACACATAATAAATACTAAATAGTTGTATGGACACTTGACCAGTTCTTGACAGACGACACATTTTCATTCTGTCTGCATTTGGATCTTCCTTAGATTCTATTGTTCTGAAAAGCTGCCCAAAAAGTGTGACTGTAAGAAAGCATTCACTTAAAATGACCTTTCTAAATCCAAACACTGAAGCACTGAGCACTTCTGGCTCGCAATCAATGATCTAATCTATTCTAGAGGTGTTTAGCTGAGTTGAGATCAGGGCTTTGTGCAGGTCAGAGACATGAGGCAGTGTACGACAAACCTTTCCTCCACCACACCAAAAAAGTGCTTTTATGGACCTTGCATTTGAAAGAAGGAAACGGTAGTCATGGTTGCCTAAAAGGTTGTCATGTACACATACTATCTAAAATTTTAAATCACTACAATCTAAAGTCACGTGATCATACATTTTAACAGCTGCAGTACATAGCTCAAAACTCAAAGCTGGCTTGGCGAGTATACAATGTGTAAAAAGCAATCTTAACCTGACCTGGGTATGACTCCATCCTTGCAGATTATGCGCTTGTATATGTTTTTATTGTCTTCCATGGGTTGGGTGAGATCTTTCAGCAAGACACTGAGACATGCCTTATGTCTACAAATGTCCGGCATTGATTGGAAGATCACGATTTCTGAGACAACCGTATGCTCGCTAATTTCCAAAAACATCTGTGGGACCTGACGCACCTTCCAGCATGGATGGGCTGCAATGCGGTCAGCAAGGTTCTTGTTATTTACGGACCTAGATATTTGGATTCTCAAAACTGTTTCAACTTTACATCTGCTTGCTTTAGGTTTACTGAATTATAATTTCATTTACTAGTCCAATATAGGCCAAGATTCCTATTAGAAAAAGCAGGACATTAAAATTTGACTTTTTTTGTAAAAATACAAATCACTTTAACACCTGCTTTTTAGTAGAAACATCTGTACAGCAATATTAAATCAGCTTAGACGTTTTTCATCTCATGAAGCCTTAGAGCAGTGAAATGAAGCTGTTTCTTCATTCCATGACACCTATTCAAATCTCAAATAGAAAAAGAGTCTAAAATAATGGCATGTTCGTGCTGTATAGGCCTTTTGATCCCACACACAATACTCTGGAACGGATCAATAGTGGACCCTGATATTAACTGACCCTGAGGCCACTAGATATGGTCATTTTTTTGTTCTCTGCACATTCTTTAAATTTTTTCACCCATTCAGTTTGATATCGGATTTAAGCTGTCAGCGGAAAGAGACAAAAGCTACGTTAAACTACAAGGAGCTAAATTTACAGTGGCAAGGTGATTGCTTTTGCTCAGTGGACCATGTGAATATAGCTAATGATTTTCAGCTTTCGAATAAACCCAATACCTCCTCATCAACGGCGCCATGCCGAACGACTTTCCTGAAGGCCGATTGAAAAGCACAAACCTTGTCAAGTCCTTTCCGTTATCAGAGCGACCAAGGAAATAGGATTCGGGCAGGGAACGACAAGCGTCTTCATCTTCTTGTCTTTATTTCAGCAGGTCGTGTTGCTATTGTTTTTCTTGCTTTTGTTCATTGCACTTTCGTCTCAGCTATCAACCAAGCGGAAAATTCTAGGCATTTTTCAATCACTAAAAAACAAAGTAACTTAATTATTTCCAAAAAAAAGTATTATTTTTATTATTATAAAATATTATTATAAAGTATTATTGGCAGCACGATGGCTCACCGGGTCCAGGTCCCGGTCCTTTCTGTAAGTGTGCATGTTTTCCTCATGTCCACAATGCATAAGGTGGTGCATTATTGTGCCGACCTAAAGCCCAGATTAATAATGGGTGTCATGGCATTTATGTAAAATATATTACACTACCCATGAAGGTGAAAAAGATACATCAGAATGCCATTTTTTATCTGGCTGGTGGAGAAGAACTTTGATTCATTCAGCTGTGAATTTAATTAAATATTTTGTCATGCTTTACTTCGAAGTTTTTGATATATGGACTATATGTGTCTATGTGACAATCATCTATGATATGTTAAACAAAAAAAATTGTAACTATTTACTTAAAAGATCATTAGTGTTAGGCACTGACTTTTCGGCTGTGTCGTGATAATGAGAATCATATTTATTACCAACCTGTCAGTGGTCATAATGTTATGCCTTATTGATGAATATTCAGGCTTTAAAACATTCTATTGAAAGAACTAAAGAGGTTTAAATTTAATCAAGGTTTATTTGTCACATACAGAGTCTTACACTGTACAACCAGCAGTGAAATGTTTATTATCAGTCACAACATAATAAAAGAGTGTAGAAAATATACATTATATTAAAATTAAGATGTAGTGAATAATTCTCAAATATGCTGGCACACCAGATCTGACATCTGACATTTATTATTTTTCCCGTTACTTTTGTTTTGTTTATTAGGGATCGCCAATAAATAATTCACAGTTAAACTGGTTCAAATAAAACTTGGTTTAAAAAAGTATTTTTTATATAATCTAATCTATTAATACCAAAAATACATTTATAAGAAATGAATATTGCATCAAATTGTACTTTTAATCACTGGTTTCTGCCATAATTAATCTTCAAAAAAGACAAATCTGTGCAGTGATTACATTGCACAAGAGCGTGCAGTCATCAATAATTCTTACAACTGACAGAAAATTAGCTGACAGAAATTGAATATCTGACTAGCAAGACTAAAGCAAGACTATCTACCTAAATAAACAATATTATTCAGCTACTAAATAATAAAACTCAAATATATGGAATATAAATTATCACTTAACCTACTTATTAACCTTTTATATATCAATAATTGTACTTAAGTAGTCCTTTAAAGGCTTAAATATTAAAATAAGTTATAAAAACGTTTAAAAGTTATGTTAAATGTGAACTATAAGCCAGGTATCTCATCTTACTTATATGTTAGAGTTTACAAATTTCCAAGACAGTCCAAGAGACGTTTCACCTAATAATATTTTGATCTCTTACAGCCAATATAGGGCTTAAAGAATAAAATGCAGCCAAAAGAAAGAATGAAAAGCAAACACAAATTTCAGTATTCAGGTCATGTTTTCTCTCCTGTGTCATAAATTTACACCACGGGAGGCAAATACATCGTCAGCAGTCCTCAGGCTGAACGGAGTTGCAATGGAGAGAGCTGGCTTCACCACGTATCAACCCACTACTTTATTCAAGAAGGCACCAAGCCCCGTGAGGTAAGATCCATCTAGCTGAATTGGTGTGATAAACAAGCCTCGGGACTTACGTAGCTATGATTGAATAGCACTCCCAACAGTCACACCTCATTCTCATTGAATCAAAATGGGCTAAAAAAAATCCACTTTCCATATGGTGCAGAAATGAAATCATGAAATGGGATTTATTATCAAAACAGGGAATAAAATTGTTCTTGGCAACAATTTTAATATGTTAATGTAGTGTGCAATGTGTTAATGATTCCACAATCATAATTTTGATTTACAAGATACCAGGTGGACTAGAATCGTTTTAAGATATTCAAGATTCTAATAAAATAAATAGAAAAAAAGAGACATAGCTTGACTTGTTAAACATTTCCCATTTTTGGTGTGACCAGTTTGCACCCAGGTACATTATACTTCCTCTCTATTGGCTCTGACCCTCTGCCCTGATTGAAGAGACGGAGAAAAGTGCATAGTAATAGCATATTTTTTCTCCCACATGAGGTGTATTTATATGCTGGTCAGCTCTGAGCACAGATAGTCAACCTGATCCTGAGGAGACGCCATCATCTAGCTGGCAGTTCATTCATGAGGAGGTGCTATCTACCCTGGCTGTTCATACAGTCAGATAGAAGTGTCATCACAGGTATGCTAGTGTGTTTTACCACTTAGCTGCCACTAAGTGGTCACCAGGACTTTTGGTTTGACTACGTGCTTGAATAGCTACTGTCCACGCTTCACACTGAAAATGAACTGGCTGTAATAATAATCCAACCCAACAGTGTATTAATATAAAATATTACAGTACAGAAAACACAGTTATCTTGGCAAAACTATGAGTGCAGAATGTTATCCTTCTGCCATGATTCTTTTCTCTGTGTACATTTTTTTTCTGAAAGTGTGGCTCGTATGATGATCGATGTAGTGTGCGTCCTTTTATTAATATATTTAAAAGCATTTCATATTCATGATGCTCATTTTAACCACCTAACATTGAGGATTAAATCTGTCTATGTTAATATCTTTACATGCAAAGGTAGTAGTTGGCACTTTCATGCATAATTACAGCTTTTGTGAAGGGGAATTTTGTTTTTTGTTTTCAGTTTTGGCCTTAAAAAACTAATGGATTCAGGTAGGTGAAAAATACACGGGCAGTAGAGGCCATACAGTGGATTAATCACAGGCAGCTATGTAAAATACCTTTGTGTAGTCTCTGTGGTTTTAATGAGAAAGAAAATTACAGCTTCATAAGCATGATTAATACTTTGTGTTATGAATGACCGCAAATAGGAAAGTAAGGCAGGTACTGACAGACCGGACAAACAGCTTCATTCAATTAGTTGTGGGCATCCTATTGGCATTTAAGTTCAAGGACTTAAACTTCAAGGAATTCATTCAGGAGATGTGTAAAGTTGTGTCACTATGTCCCCCAACAGACATTTACATTTATACATGTAGTTTATCCAAAGTTTATTTTATTTCAAATGCAATAAGCCCAAGCCATCAGATGCTTATCTGATTAACTTTATTTAACTTGATAATACACATCAACTCTTTTTTCAGGCCTGCAACATATTCTGAAAAGAAATAAAAGTTGGTATGTTAAGTCATTTACAGCTGTAAAAAGTCACAATTTATTATCACAACATTTAAATTACATAATAAATACAAATAAATAAATTTATTTTAATTGACATTAACCATTATATGTCAGAAGGTTTTTGCTACATCATATAATGTGCATTTTAATTGAACATTTTGAGGTAGTGATATTACTGGTACAGGGCGGTTAGGGGGTTGTGGCATCAAAAGCTCTTAGGTTTACAGAAGGGTTTGTCAAAACTCATAATTATGGGGTGAAGTATTAACATCCATGTATTTGTACTATGTACAGTATATGTTTTGCATGCTTGTTGCAAAATGCTTGATGTCCCTGAAAAATATGTCATCTATATTTCTGCACATGTTGCTCAAAGATTCCATTGTGCTTTTATGCCTCTATTGCAGAACCATTACAGAAGTTTAAATGATTTTTGCCAAAAGAAATCCGAATCTCATAATAGTTTCTGGCTTTTGGATTTGTTGCTAATCTGGATAATCAGTGAGCACACAACATTTCTTATTCAATATTGAGTACACATGTCTAGCATGTAATGGTCCAACTAAGATGCCTTCAACCCCAGACAACATGATTAATATAAGAATCTTTTTGCACAGAAGAGTAAAAGTAACTACATTGTAGGGCTTGTAAGGTTTCTTTAACCACACAGACACATCAACTATTAAAGAATGATGTTTCTAGATGCAGAGTTGTTGCATGATTAAAGATGGTTGGTGTTTGATTTTGGCCTACGTTTTGATGTTATTATGCGCTGTGGAGGGAGACATAAGCAAAACCCTGTCAATCTTTCTTTGAGGAACACCTGTTAACTTGAAGATCATTTTCTTATCTTTGCTTTTTGATGACTTAGAAGTTAATGTGTCTTGTTTTAGTTTCAAATAATAAGTTTAACAAGTCCATTTTGATGGCCAGTAATGGCTTTGTGTTTACTAGTGTAGAGATCAGTAGGTCACCGGTTCAAGCCCCACTACCACCAAGTTGCTACAGTTGTAACTGTATTTAAATTTAGATAAAGGTGTCTGCTAAATACTAAAATGTAAATACATGTTGACATCTCCATTGTCCTGTGATTTATTCACAGCACAAAAACATGCTTCAGTCCAAACGACATACTTTAGTATTCCAACTGCTTACACTTTCCATTAAACATTATGATCTATGTTACAAGCTAGGACTTCTTATCCTGTAACATTGACAGTGTATAGAAATATCATTTTCTATTAAGTGGGCAGCAATTCTTATCAAACTATCGAATAGCCTTGTACTAACCCCTGCCAAAAAGGTCAGCTTAACATGAATGGTCATATTACTGATATTGAATTAAAAATGAGCTCAAGGTCAGGCTTTTATATACTTTTGACCATACAGTTTACAAACCTAACTCAACAAAGACAAAGTGTAAAATGAAGCTGTATAAATGATTCATAAAGCTGCTGGCCTGTTTGATGTCTTGCTTTCATGCTTCTGTGCTTGAAAGGCATTGATTATAGCTCTCGCTCTCTTTCTTTAGCTGGCAGGCATTTATGGTAACGTCCCATTTACCACAGACCCACACATCGCCAGCGTCATGACACTAGTGGGAACGTGTTGACACAGTGATCAGAAAGGACATCAACATGCAGTGAGGCGAGATTTCCCAGCTCGGAGCGCTGACCTATTTCAACAAAGCGCTGTTTCCACACCTACGTCCTCTTTTATAGGAAAGGTCAAAAAACACAAGAGGGATTGATCAAGGTTTCACAAGCACTCAAGGAACATCACTGATGATGCACCCTTCACCCAAACTGGGTAGTTGATTGTTGAATATAAAGAGTTGAAAAATCAATTTGCAAGCTTCCGGGCTTGTTACAACCATCGAAAGTGGAGCATGTTTGGTATTGACAGATTCTTATTAATTGCTGCTTGGAGTCATAAGAAGGAGTCTGTTATTGTGAGGTAACCAATTACTCAAAAGATCAGAACTGTCAATGTAGAAGCGTCCAAAATAGTTTGTGATAAAATAAATAAACAATAATGAAATGGATCATACTACAAACATTGTAAACATTTTATAATCAAGTAAAATGATCAACAGCAACTTGCACTTAAGAGTAAGAATAAGTAAGGTAAAAGAGAGAACAGGCATTTGGAAAATATTGACAACAGTTAAACGTAGACTAACAACAAGGAACTGAGCCATAACACTAAGCAAAACATATTTGTTAAAAAAGAAAATCATGCATCTACAATGCCAATTTGTACAAGAGTCAAGGTGATAGTTTATTAACAAAAGATACAAACAAGCTGCAGGATAACTGTTCAGCAGCAATTTCAACATAACTGTATTACAATCATTTCAGTTGTCGTGAAAACACCTCAGCAAATTCAGGCATTCAGTTCTACATCTTTGTCATTAACCCGTGATCAAGAGGCCAAATTAACACAGCAATAATTCAGGTACATATTAACCCTCTAACTGATCCCATCCATAAAACAGTTCTATAACTGAGCTAAATGTTTGTTCTAGAAACATAATTATTGTAAAAATTAGAAATTCTTTTTACATCACTGTGAGGGAAGCAAATGTAACAATAGTCACAATTTAAGTTTAGAGTCACATAACAAGGCGTACTGCCCTGCTTATGCACAAATGTGGCTAATCTTATGAAAATAGAGTGTTAATTTTGCATCTTGTATTGGAGGGTTAACGAGAGAGAGAACATGTTCACTATGAAAACACTATTATGGTACACCTCAGCATAACCTGGAACACCGCT
>JAOUQU010431715.1:0-10142 GCA_028566735.1 Ammoglanis amapaensis | reverse complement strand
CAATTCATTGGTAACTTTCACTATTATGAGCTGTTTTTAGAACAGGCCCGCGGGCGACTCAAGAGGTCCTCGCGGGCGACCTGGTGCCCGCGGGCACCACGTTGGTGACCCCTGCTCTAGTCTTTATTATTTATTTTGGCGCTGTGTTTCCCTGGATAATAATCAACATTTTTAACACATGAATGTATTTTTATATTTATATGTTAATGTTGTTGTATATGTTCTGTAAAATAACTACTCATTATTTAGTAATAAAACTATTTTTGTTCTATATTATATTGTTCTATATTATAAAACTATTATGTTCTTCAGATCATACAAAAACTTAAGACGTATGGATTGACCGAGAGCATTACTGTGACATGGCGACAGAAATCAGATGGACAAAAGACAAAAGATGGACAGATAAGACAAAAGAAATGAAAACTGCCATCCAGAACTTTCAACTTTCTTAATGTTTTACTTTAATTAAAAGAGTCAAGTGTCGGTCTGCACGCTCGCAGTGGTCACCTGCCTGCTGGACACTAATCCCAGCACTCCTGTCTACCCACCTGTTGGACGTGAATCCCAACACTCCTATCTACCTGCCCGCCGGACGCCAATCCCAGCACTCCTGTACCCTTAGATGCCGACGTCCGCCCTCCTGTCCAGTCGTGGCAAGCCCCCTCAGTGGGGGGGATTTTTTGGGGTGGGGTACTGTGAGGAACGGTGTTCCTTACACCCAGTCTGGGTGCCTCTAACCACACCCCCTTCCCTATTGACTCTTACACCTTGATGAGTGCGCGCACCTGCAGCCTGTTTGGGACTAATTACGTTTAGTATTTACGTTTGTGTTTCCCCCATGTTCATGGCTTGTATATTGTTTTTGTTTCTTGTCTGGTTTCTTTGTTATCTTTGTTCTAATTTTAGTTATTAAACGTCCTTCTGCTGGTGTGTGGGTGTGGCTTTTAAGAGTCCCTAAAACTAACAGATTCCTAACAGTCTGCTAGACAGTACTCCACCCAACTCTCTGTAGAAACCTCCTCACGCATGTTTTTGGGTCTGGACTTCCATGTTCCACAGACTTCGACCAGAGTACACTTAGTAAACAGAGTAAACACTTGTAAACTATCTGCATTAATTAGTAAATACAATTCTTCTTTAAATTAAGGTGTTTGTATGATATCTTGGAAAGATTCCCAATAAATGGAAATGTTAATTTAGTGTAGCATTGATAGTGTTAGAATTCTGACAATAAGTGTGTCAGGATGCAGCCTTTTCTGAGTGTGTGTGTTGCACGATGTTTTATCATTGTCTCACTAGGCATGTCTGGGCATGTTTCCTATTCTGTTTAGTGCAGTTTTGTGGGCCACAGAGATATTGTTTAAGTTCAACGTGTGTTATTGTCAAAATCTTTATACACACAGGACATACAAAAATTTTAAATTACTCTTCAGTCCTTACAAAGACACAGTTAGGTGACAATATAGAACAATAGCTGTATGAATTGTGGAACAGTAACAGTATAGACAGTATAGTAAAATCAATAGTGCAAAGTATATGAAGTTGAAAACGAAGTTTTTTTAAAGTTAAAAATTTAAGCGTTTCTTAGAAGGCAGAGTTTTGGGTGATAAAAAAGTAATGACTCACAGATGTGTAAAGTGTGATAAAGTGAAAAATCTACTGTAAGTGTATGTTTGGGTGAATAACAATAGGTATTATGCAAGGGGGCTGCAAGCAAAATTGTTTATTTTCTAATTTCCATAGTAAAGACTTTTCCCAATCTATATAGATTTTTCACCAAATTTAAGATGTGACAAAAATTTTAATTTTATTTGCAAAACAAAAGATGTTTAGGTCTGGCTTTTTTTGTTGGTTTGGCTTAGCAAAGTCATAATAGTCTGTACCTAATTATTTTCACTATTTTCCCCAAAACATCAAAATACAAGACATTTGAGTAATCTCTTTTTATTTCTCATTAGTAGAAATATTTAACTTGTTTACTGTTTGTATAAACACATTATTCACTATCTTTCCCACCGCTCCAAATTTGTTTTTAGCTTTTGTCTGACTTGCATTGCTGATGTCAGGAATACTGAAAATTTTTACAGCGTATCTACCTGTTTCTGCTGTACATATAACAATACAACTTTGAATTACTCAACTGATCAACTTTTTAATCACTCAATCAACTCTTGAATCAAGTTAGAGTTTGCATTTGCAAAAGAAATACATTAATCTGAACGGGTACATACCCAGTTAAATAAAGGTTCAAGAGCAAAAGGTACATCATTATTTCATTTTACGACTGTATCATTTAAAAACTATCAGCAGGTGTCGCACTTTAGGCATAAATGTCTGTCCATTTTAGCCCCGTCATCCGCTTTCTTCTGGAGAACTTTCCTCCTGAAACACGATCGTCACAACCTCCCAGACACCAGCATGTTCACACTCTTACTTGTTTTTGCACTGTTCCTGCACAGCAGAGGTTTGTCATCGCCTAAAGGTAAGACAGACTTAGGTTAATTTAGGGTGCTAATGTCGTGACTCTGTTTAAATAAATCCGAAAAAAAAATTAAACTGACATTAATTAAACATTGAATAGAAACGCTGCTAGTTTAAACAAATAACCAATTCTTTAGTATAGAACTATGTGAAGTACCGGTTTCGGCAGCAATATAACTAGTTGTAATGTACATAATATCTATTTTGATACGATGTTGTAATGGTTCTGTAGGTTACTGTGTGCAATGATGCCAAAATAATCAACAACTTGTGTTTTAATCACATTCTTTTACCTGCTACTGCTTAAAAGTGTGTCATTTGTGTCTGGTGACGGACCGAACCCCCTGCTAGGGTTGCATTATTTAATTTAACTTTGTAGATAAAGATACTGTGGTCCAGATATTTTTCTGTGTCTGTTTGGGTTTCCCCTTGGTGGTCATTGGCACTTCAGTCGTGGCCTGTTGACTCATGTGTTTGCCACACCCTCATTGATTTGGCATAGTTTTGACACTGGATGATCCTATTTATTTCGGCTTGGGACTGGCCCTACAATGTAGTGGCTAGGAATCAATGGGATAATTCAGCATCTCCAATAAACCCAGTGGCATGCTTTTGACTCTAGAAAGAAACCGGAGCACCTAGAGAAAAACAACATAGACATGAGGACAACATGCAAACTCCAAACAAAAAGGACCCAGACCGGCTCGTATTAAACCCAAGACTTCTTGATTTAAGGCAACGGTGCTACTGACTAAGTCACTTTGTTTTTTGATATAAAACTCTTCTGCTTCCAGATTGCTTTTTGTCTTACAATGCCACATGTGACCATTCTGGCATAGCGATGTTGCTAATTGACAGAAACGCTAACTGTGAGAATGAAGAGTGTGAATTGAAGTTAATGAATCAGGCAAGTACAGACTATTTAATTTCCTAATTTCAATTAAGTATTATGAATATATGTTTGGCTTCGCATTAAATTTGTACCTAACGTGTACCTAAACGTATGTGTCCTTGTCTGCATTCTGTTTTCACATGTAGAACTTTACACATCTAGGAATTGTTTCAGGACGTGAGCATGTAACTGTACCCTGCAACCAGTCTGCATATTACATACAGAAACAACTTACTGGGAAAACATGGGTAAACAATTAATATAAATCCTCTATTTATTTGTCCAAAAGTTGTAAATCAAATGTCAAACCAAATATTTGTTCCTTTTGCTAATGACAATTACACAAATACAGTTAGTATATGGGTTTCATCACTTACACCCCAAAAATGATTATTCCCAGACCTGTTAACCTTAAAAAAATATTTGGAGATAAGAAGCAGACCAACAAAAAAAAGTACGTTTTTAAAACACATGGACCATGTAACATATCTGATTTAAAAAAAAACAACATTCTACAACATTTGAATTTGAATGAATTTAATCATGATGGTATGTTGACGGGACCATTTGTCTTAATTATGGAAGTCATGATTTCTACTATCAGATTATTCTGAATAAGAATATCCATTTATCATTTAGGGATATAAAGCTAAAGGGCAATTGGGTTATGCACCAGGACAATGAGCCAAAGGGGTGCCTTCAGGTAGCTAAGTGGTTAGCACAGTCAGAGCAAGAAGTCCTGGGTTCGATTCCTGTCTATACCCGGGGCTTTGCAGAAGTGTAAAGCATGACATTAGTAAATAAATAAACAAGCATCGATCCAAAGCACTCAAGCAAGCACACCATAAGCAGTGACTCACCACTGTGAGACTTTCCATGTGACTTTCCATGCTCAAAAATCTAACTAAAAGTAAGATACATATTTAAAGTTTGGCATTAGCAAAACAAAAATCAAAGAGGGGGGCAAATGTTTATAGCACTGTATAACTATATTATACATAATATATAATGCACTTTCTTTCTTTTTAGGGACAATCTATCACCTGCTATACACGTAAGAGCCACCCACAAATGTAAAAATCAATGTCATTGTAAATATGCATGCCCTGCACATTTTAAATCTGTACATGCACATAACGATATGTGGTTATATCAACTGTTCAATGGCAGTTCTTGATTGAGTGCAAGCTTGATGTAGTGGATCTAAGATCACAGGCTTTTGGCAATTAAGCTCTTAAGCCTTTGGCTAAAAAAATGGCTTTGACTTTACACAGTAATACTAAGCATTGTTTGCAAAATTGGTTTGGAATGTAACTACCATTCTCTTTGTGTATTCTTACATTCAAGTTAGTACATAGTCTCATTATAATAATACATGTGTTAACTTCCGTTTGACTAGTTTAGCTTTTTTGCATGAAGGTAGTATATTTTAAAATATATATATTTTTTATATTTAGTATTTTTTTAAATGTCACTATTTAATATATTAAAGCTAATGTTGTTTAATGCAGATTTACACCATTTGATGTTTTTTTACTTGCAGTTGTAATTGCCAATGACTGCAAACTGGAAAAGGGTAAGTGTAACATGTTTAATCGTGTTAGGTTTATAATATTTTGGTCCACTTGTATTTTACCACATAAGTGTTATTATTATCACATAAAGATAAACAAAATGTAACTATTCAAATCTTAGTAGTTGTGTTGGTGTTGTGCTACATTTGACTTTTCAAAATGTACAAACTTTGAATTCCCTACATGTTACAAAATTATTAATTTGTGTTAGGAAATGCTGTTGGTTTTTAGGGACTTTTGTAGAGCCACACCCACACACCAGCAGACGGACTCAAGAGAATCGAAATTAATTAAAGTAATAACTAAAACAGAACAAAACATGACAAAGAAACCAAACAGAACCGACCAAAGAAAACAATAGGGGGAAATATAACAAATAGGGGAAACACAAGCTTAAATACTAAACATAATTAG
The DNA here is from genome assembly GCA_028566735.1 of Ammoglanis amapaensis. Taxonomy (NCBI): domain Eukaryota; kingdom Metazoa; phylum Chordata; class Actinopteri; order Siluriformes; family Trichomycteridae; genus Ammoglanis; species Ammoglanis amapaensis. Next base: position 4,778 of record JAOUQU010431715.1, on the reverse strand, counting down.
TCCTAACAAGCTGCAGATGTGCACCCTCTTCAAGGTGGAAGAGTGATAGGGAAGGGGGCGTGGCTAGAGGCACCCAGACTGGGTGTGAGGAACACTGTTCCTCACAATTTGTGTGGCTTCTAAATAAAAAGGTGCTCTCACCATTGTTTTTACTGACATTTTTGCGTTCAGTAAATTAAGTGTAACTTACTTATGACTACATTAATGTAAAGTATTTTGCTAGTTCAAATAGTCAGGATTTTGTGACTAAAATTAATTATAACAAAACAAAAACAAAAATATATACTCACTGGGCATTTCATGGAATGTTGTGTTGAAATTAGTATCATTACAAGGACCATATCTAATTAGATCCTATTTTAATAATGGATTAATCCTATTATATGCATATAACATGGTAATTACACTTGCATTCACGTTTTGGTCCATCATCAGCCAATGGATCTATTTATGTAAAAATGGGGAGCATTGGGTAACCGATAGATGCTTATGTCATTACTATTTAAACATAAAGTTTGCATGAAATTATATTATTTTAAGGATTTGTGTAATAAAGGACAAATGTTAACATCTGTAAAGCATGTAAACATCTGTAAACCAGCTTTTAAACATCTGTTTGTTCTTTTCTATACGACATGATGATTTGAGTTTTTTGATGTTTTAGAGCACCCCCCAAACCACCAGTTGCTGCTTGTTGTCTTGCCTCTGTTTGTGATTACAGTCCTTGTGGTGATTGTGATACTTGTGTGTCTCAAAAGGTGTAAAAAGCAGGTACAATATTACACTACACTGAATGTAATGTTGCCCTCACACACTCACTCATCACTAATTCTCACACTTTCCTACATTTTGGCCTCGTCATTTTCTCTCATGTCCTTGAAAAATATATACTTCTTTCCACTTTCCTACATTTGATGGTTTGTTCGATATAATGTGATATCATGAAATAATGCATTATATCTTTAAATAAACTCCAAAGCCCTCACTCATTATATTGCATTGTTCATTTTATAAATGCATTCTCCAAAAGGTCATGATCAGCTACTTCACTACGTTTCAACCACGAATGCAGAAGCTCCATTCCATCCCTACACCAATGTGGTGGTCCGTACCATGTTCAGGGGTGGACCTCCCAAACCTCATAGGCTATGCACAGGGGTATTATACCCAGTTACACACCAGCTCTCAACATTATTTCCTTGGTCACCAACACTTGATAAATAGCCACTATTTTGTTGTGCCTGTCCCAAGCCTGGACAAATAGGGAGCGTTGTGATAGGAAGGACATCATGCTTAAAGACTACAATGCACTGTGGTGACCCTTTGATACAGGGAGCAGCCAATAGATGAACTAAGTCCTGGATCACTTCCAAGTCTTATCCTGTCTTCATGGCCATGGTCAGGAGTGAAAAGTGAAATTTGTGTTAACTCTGACTCCCCGATTTAACCTCATGAATCAATGCCTGCTTTAGAAGATATGTAACAAGAGTTCAAATAGAGTTCTCTGGAAATGTAAACAAAATATAACTAACAATAAGTATTAAAAGGAAATGAATTGACAGAATAAGGATGTGATTAAATTACAACAATTTTGACAGGCCTTCTTTTAGAATTTAGATTACTTTTTCACCACTATGCTTTGTACACACTTAGGAATTATTTCTCCAAATTTAACTCAGCCCATGCAGTGAAACACACATTTATATCCCTTTAATGAACACACACTGTGCAGTGAGCACACATGTCCGGCCTGGTGGGAAGCCCTAGCCACAGTACTCGGGGAGCAGTTAAAGGTTCAGTGCCTTGCTCAAGGGCAATCTTTTGCTCATGGTCAAAATTTTAATACTGACAGATTTAGGAATAACTTCCTGGAGGACTCCAAAATAGAAGCAAAGGTGTCTAATAATTATTTGCCCACATTGTTAACTTATTCTTAAGTCATTAATATAATATGAGCCAGGCATAGAATATTTGACAGAATAACTGAATAAGTAGAGAAATATAAGTGCACCCAGTTAACATATAGACTTTGGGTGATAGCTGGGGTGAATAACTCTGATTATGCTTCCTTGTGGGACTGGTTAGTGAATCTGACTTTTTAGATTGCAAGTAAATTTTCATCCTCAAATGACTAACTTAAATCTTAGAAGCAGGAAACATTTCCAAACATTTGAGTGTTTTTGACAAGTACCAAATTGTTTGGCAACTGCTTAGTCACAGAATATCTTGTGGGCTGTTTCTGGTATGTAGTGTTTAGTATGTACCAAAAGGGGTCCACTGAAGGAGATGTTGTAAACTTAAGTTAATATCCTGATAGAAGGGTGTCAGAATACACAGCACACCAGAGTTTGTTATACACGTGGCAACGTAAGGTGGTCATAACGTTATGCCTGATTAGTTGCTTTTTGTTGGTAGATTTGTTACTGTACAAATTGTATATTATGTAGGAATTTAATATGATGAGACTGTCATTTTTATTGTTTTGTGTTTTTTTACAGATGCCAACACATGAAGAAATTTTATGAAAGCCATTATTACTGTTTTTTTTTTCACATTTCTGGTTTGTTTGTTTGTTTGTTTGTTTTGGTATAGCATATGTAGATATTCTACAGACCAAATGTAAAAAGTTACACAAAGACTTGTCTTGTCATAAGCTGTTAATCTTTTTTTTCTTATTGTTTTAAATAATCTACATTGCTCAGATTTTCCCGGCAGCTTTTATTAATTGTATTTTGTATAGTAAACTCTATGGAATTTCAATGTTTTCAGTGTTTTGTTTCCCGTCACTGTACATGCACACAGTTTAGTTCACTTACTAAGTTAGTAAGTGAACTAATTTAGTAAATGTCAACTTTTACATTTGGTTAAGATGAACAGTATGAACTTTATGTAACTCTAACTTTAACCCTGTGCCAAAGGCATTTGTCATTAGGGGCTGCAGGGGCAACATTGATAATACTGTCCCCTCAAAATAAGAAGCCCTGGGTTTGATCCCCAAGTGAAACAATCCAGGCACTTTCTGTGCAGAGTTTGCATTTTCTCCTCTTGTTTGTTTACTCTAAATACTCCGATTTCCACCTACAGTCCAAAGACATGCATATTACAGATGCTGAATTGTGCTGATACTTAGTCACTATAGTAAACCTAGCAAACCTGGGCAATGCCCTGAGCAAGGAGTAGCTAAAAGAGGAAGACGTATGGTGCTTTGCAGGGTTGTAAATTGATGCTGGGTGGCACGGTGGTTAAGTGGTTAGCACTGTCGCCTCACAGCAAGGAGTCTCTGGTTCGATCTCTGGGTCGAGCTGGGGCTTTTCTGTGCGGAGTTTGCACGTTCTCCTAGCGGGGGTTTCCTCCGGGTACTCCGGTTTCCTCCCACAATCCAAAAAATGCACTAGGTTGATCGGAAATGGGTAAAAATTGTCCTGTAGTTTCACAAGATCCCTATAGGGGTTGGAGAAACACCCGGCAACCTACTCCATAAAAACATTATTGCTGAGTAACTCTGGGGATCGGTAGCGGTCCACAGAGTGACCCAAGAGTCGGAAACGACTGGAACGGGTAAATACATACATACATACATTTTAAAATAAACATAAAAAAATACATGAGTAAGTCTGTCCAAATCTTTTTGGTTTGGTAAATTCTAAATGTCACTCTTTTATGTGATTTCATAGAATATGTTGTATAAAACATTCACCATTCAGTTTAGATTTTGACCAAATCTGTTCTCAAGTCCAGTTGCACCCTTTTCTTAGGCCTAAGCAATTTATTATTCATTAGTCCTTATACACTTCTGTACAAAAATGTACCAGGCCCAAAGTGGCAAGACATTAAGCATTTAATGATCTTAACAACAAATCATTAGTCAGTAAATCAATTCAACAAATGCAGGAATTAAAGAACTCCACTGCCAGGACCACTTACTGTGCCACCATTTGCTGCATAACTTCTGCTACAGTACAAATCTCACCAGTTTTTATTAGCTGAAAACTCCAGTTAAGCTCTACCCATAAAACTTACACCGATCAGGCAAAACATGATGAGGCGACTGTGCAGCTACATACTCGACGAAACTGTGATGTGCTCTGTACTCGGCATTAACTAATCATGCCGTTCTTTCCAAGGACCTTTTTTTAAATAACACAATACTCAAGAAAGTGGATTCATCTAGTCCGGATAATTTAACCCCTGGCTTAATCCTTCATTATCAAATCGTTCGTTTTTCTGCCTTGAAGATCAACTTTTAGGTTAAAATGTACTGTTGCTGCATAATATCCCACTCACTAACAGTTGCCGTGAAGCCAAGATAATCAGCGTTATTCACTTCATCTCTCAGTGGTCATAATGTTATGCAATGTTATACACTATCTATGAACTAGGAAACAATCAAGCGTTTAAACCATGAAACTTTTATTAATATGTAAACAATATAGGAGATATAGGAACACAATGGGGTACAAAACAGGCACTAATCAAGAAGAAACATGGAAAAAATGATTGACAAATGCAAATCACGACTGAAAATGACAGCAGAACTAAGTTCTTCCTGGACACGAGGTCTGCGATGCCGAGAGCCAAGACTATTTACAACCCTGCATACTAGATTGTTTTTATGCTTGTGTGGTCTACCTTTCTATAGTTATTAACCTCTAGAGACCCTGCGTCCTCATATGAGGACATTACACTTCTGGTTCTCTGCACCATTCTACCTAATTTTTTTTGGCCTCATATGGACACACTGCCCTTACCACCTAGTGGTCATATGACAACATAACACG
>JAOUQU010431707.1:0-10143 GCA_028566735.1 Ammoglanis amapaensis | reverse complement strand
AGTAGTAGTAGTAGTAGTAGTAGTAGTAGTAGTAGTAGTAGTAGTAGTAGAAGTAGTAGTAGTAGTAGTAGTAGTAGAAGTAGTAGTAGTAGAAGTAGTAGTAGTAGTAGTAGTAGTAGTAGAAGTAGTAGTAGTAGTAGTAGAAGTAGTAGTAGTAGAAGTAGTAGTAGTTGTAGTAGTAGTAGAAGTAGTAGTAGTAGTAGTAGTAGTAGTAGTAGTTGTAGTAGTAGTAGTTGTAGTAGTAGTAGTAGTAGTAGTAGTAGTAGTAGTAGTAGTAGTAGTAGTTGTAGTAGTAGTAGTAGTAGTTGTAGTAGTAGTAGTAGTAGTAGTAGTAGTAGTAGTAGTAAATAATTAGTAGTAGTAGGATCCATCCATCTATTATCTGGTTTTACCACCACTTATTTCTTCCAGGGTCACACCAAGGGAGAATACACCAAGCACCTGAACAGAGCCCCAGCCTGTTATTAATAGTATTATTATTAACATTGCTTTTGCTGTTTTGTTTGACTGTTATTATGATTTGTTATAATTGTATTAATCTTATTAATATAAATTGTTCTTATTATTAACATTGCATACGCATTATTGTTGTTGTTGATTTATTATTAATGTTATAATTACAATTTACAATTAATAATATTATTGATGTTTTATTGTTGCTGTATAAATATAAAAAGATATATTAATTTTTTTTAATTAGTATTATTATTTTATAAGCAGAATCAGTAACATTAGTAGTATTGTGGATATAAATATAATTATTGAAATGATCATGACCTTTTTATTATTAGTAGTAGTAGAATTATTGATATTAATATTTTATGGTTGTTGTTATTATTGAAACACTTTTCAGATAACGTTTCTTAAAATGTAGTGAAATATGGTTGCCAGAGATCCTGATGTACGAGGAGGTAATTCATCTGACACATGCACCAACAAACACTTCTTATTCGTCTGTACATGGGTGTATTAAAGTTGTGCCCATGTGTGTGTCCACATTCTTTTGGCACTATTCAAACCAGGGTTTCTAAAGCCCGGGTTCAAATCCCATCAAAAAGCTCTGAAGTATTACCTCAGTAAAAAATCTCACCGTCTGTCTGACCTCCTGGTTGATGTCAAGCATTGATGCATTAAATATTAGCCAGCGCATAAATAAATGCAATAAGATGCCACAGAATCAGAGCAGACAGGATCTAAGAACCCGGACCAGTTCAAATGTCCGTTTACGCTCGGCGTTATCGCTACAGAACCAGACGCTCTTCTTCTCTCTGTGTGCTTCCTGCAATTTTCTAATCAACAACAAACGTTCCCCGTGAGACACGCCACTCCATTAACCTTTGAGGTTCAGGGGAGCTGAAACCTCTGTGGTAACACATACAAAACCTATACAACTATCAGCCAGAACATTATGACCATCTTATTAACTAACTGTTGTGTTGTGTGTCTGCAGCAATGCAGCCACACACCATACAGACTGGTCTACACTTCCATAATGGGTCGTTTTCTGCCACATTGGGTCAATTTGTTTCAGATGAATTGTGAAACATCTATATTTTTGCATGTCCTGTGGGCTTTTGGCAGATTTTGAAATGCTTCTTGGGTGGAAACCACCCATTCTGGCCACCGGACAGTACACTAGTCATCAGTTGATTACTGATTTTGACCACTATATAATGACCACTGCAGACCCACAACATGCCAAAAAAGCTGCCTTTAAAAAAAATTCTGATAGTCTTGTAATGTTTATTAGTACAACTAGTAAATATAATGCATTTTTTTGGATTTTCTGGAACTTTCCCCATTTATTTAAACATTTTACCCATAATTATTGCTAATATCAACACAATTTTTATAAATTAAAAATTATTTATTTGTCATGACATGGTGGCTTAGTGTGTCACACTGTCACCTCAAAGCAAGAAGCTCCAGGGTTCGATCCCCAGATGTAGCAGTCCATGTCCTTTCTGTCTAGAGATTTTATGTCCTCTCTGCATCTTTACAACTTTACCCTGTACTCCGTATTCCTCCCACAATACAAAAACTTGCTGTTACCATTCACAGCCTTAAGTAGATGCTTTTATCCCAAGCAACTTACATTTGCAACCACTTTAAGCAATTGAGGGGTCTCTCTTTAGGGCCAAACGGTGGCAACTTGGAGGTACTCGTGGGGCTTGAACCGGCATCCTTTTGGTCTTTAGCCCAGTACCTTAACAATAAATCCATCACTGCCAGTCAGATTAATTGGAGACACTGAATTGTCATATAGATAGTCTGCCAAAGCAGTGCAATATAATGTGCATCCCACACTTAAGTAAATAGGAAGACTTGTAACAGTAAAAACTTATGGCAGTAACTATGCGAACTTTTTAAAGTCAAAATATCGACAAACGTTTCAGAATCATGTCAAAATATTTCCCTCAATAGAAGAAACAGTTTCTGGGCAAACAGAGACGACGGGACAAGTGTGACTATGATCGGTCAGGATTTTATTAAGTGAGGAATCCATAACACAGGCAAAGGTCAAAACCAAGAGATCAATAGACACAGAACTTGCCGAGACTGAGATATTCAGAGTAACGACTGCACTGGAAGGATAACAGGATAAAGACTGGAGTCATGAACTGAACTATAGAGGGCAAATCGAATTTGAAAGATGGTGGTTTCATACTGTTCAGAGAAAAAAATTCTATGTTCTGATGGTTTATAAAAGACTAATGGTTTATAAAGAAGGTTTATAAAACTAATTATTAAAAATATTTAATGCATTCGATTAGGCGGCATGGTGGCTTAATGGTAAGCACTGTTTAACACCCCACAACATGAAGACCCAGATTCGAATTTCTGTGTGGGTCCACAGTCCAAAAACATGCACTAGGTTGAATGGAGATGTGAAATAGTCCTGCAGATGCACAAGATGCCCAGAACACTTAGGGTTGAAGGTAAACATCTGGCTATCTATCCCGGAAAAACACTTGCGACAAAACTCTAAGGTTCAGTAGCAGTTTGCAAAGCACCCAAGATTCGCGTACGACTGGAAATATGTAAAATAAAACAAGTTTTGGCCATATTATTTAATACACTTGGAAAAATAGAACAAATAAGTTACAAGTAAATACGTAGTTAAAATGGGCAACCATTAAAACATAGAATCATACAAAAAATCCTACTCCTATAATTCATTCTCTTTATACCTTCCTCTACAATTCAGACTTTCTAGAAGAAGCTGGCATGAGACATTTTGTCCATTACAGTAAAGGCATGAATTCACAAAGGCTTCATAGCAAACTGCTTTTATCTGAGTGAACCTTAATTAACCTTTAAAGAACAGGAGACTTTTCATAAAAGCATAAAAGCTGAACGATGAACCCACCCGACCATCACTGTAAGATGAACCCGATTCGCGGTGTGTTCATGTTAATGGCCGGATTATTTCACAAACCGATTCGGGTTTAAAAGGTTTTAGGAGGATCAGCAACGCAAGAAGAAACTTGGAAATATCTTAATAGTATATGTTTGAACATATTTACTAATTTGCCTGTTACTTACTTATGTTTAAGATATACAGACTATTCATTATGCATTTAAAACACGTTTAAAAAGGGTACTAGTATTGGAGGATGGCTCGTGGTAACTTAGTAGTTAAAGTACTTGACTAACATTAAGGTGTGTCTTTTATATCTGGGTCTTCAGCACTGTAGTGCCTAAATAAACCTCGTAATAACACCATTATAGCAACAGAAACCATCAATATCATTCAGACAAGCTTTTGTATCACATATAACTGATCTAGGCACAATAAAGCAAGAAATTCTCGCAGCACAATTCATCAAATGTTCTTCCACTGCATCAATAATAACATCATAAATTGACTATTATTGTTTAAAAGGCAATAAAAATGTACTCGGCGAAATTGATTATTTGTACACAGAATCTGTCGTCCTTCATTTAAAGACGTTCAGTTGTAAACAGACTTTCTGGGCACTTAAGGCTGTTTTTAAAAGCATCTGCTAAACGCTGAAAATGTCACTCCAGTGTTACAGTTTTCCACTTTCTGGCATCCTTCAAGATAGGAATGATGGGAAATCCTCGTCTTCATTAATCAAGCAGTTAAAAGGCATCGCACGGCTTAGTAGACACTGAGAAACGATCTGTAGGATCAGTAGTTTTATGTTAGTTTTTTTTATGAAGCCCTTAAGCCATAAAACAACTGAAAATAAATAAAAAATCAAGTGGATAAAACGGTGGTTTACAATCAATCTGAAGAACCACCCTCAGGCGACCACACTGGTTGTTATCTCTATTAGGAGTTTTCTTGCCTCTTCCAGTTTCACTTCCAGGCTGAATGAAGATTTAAAGATCTGTATACCCACAAGTCACCATTAAAGGGAATACATTTATTGATGGGTTTTTTTATTAATATTTTTTTTTCAGGATTAGCTTTGTAGAAACCCCATTTACTCAAAAACAGAGGTTAAATAGTGAATTTTAAAAACAGAGCTCAGTGCAAAGGCAACTAAAATAAAATTGATGTCATCAATCGATGTCCAACGATGAGACAAGATTATGGTTAATACAACAAAATAAAAAAATAAAAATAAGCTTTTCAATAGCCTTACACAACTATACTAGCACTGCTTCTCAGATGAAGTGGCTTGCATGCATTCTGTGTGGATTTAGCATGTTCTCTATATTTGTATGGGTTTTGACAGTGTGTTCTAGAGATACTAAAGTACAATGTGTGTGTGGGGGGTGGTGGTGGTGGATAAAGAACAAAAGGGACAGCCAATGGTGACCGGGCGGCGTACCTAAAGCTGCGAACTATGCCGGACAAGTGTGCTCACTGCTGCCCCCTAGTGTTTGTTAATGTGTGTTTCACGGCATACATTAACAATTAATAAATAGCAATAATTACCTTGTGTGTAAATTCTAAATCTACAAAATTCATATTGAGATCTATAATGTGTAACAAGTTACTTTTTTTACACAAATAATGTTAACAAGTGTTTCAGGCTTTATTAAAAGCTCAGATCAACGTTAATTAGAGGATTTCCAGTGAAGCTAATCACCGGTGGCCCTGCCGTAGTTCAGTTCTCCGCTATCACATAGAGATTGTGTTCTTTTATTTAAATCCACATCTATCACTGTCCACCGAGGGAGACGTGTGCTAAAAACATTCAGGAAAACAATGAGGAAAAAAATCCCAAAACAATTAAGTTGTGCTGAGCTCAGCAGCGCTCTGGACAAAGTTCTCCCTCAGCAAAACATCACACCCAAAGCACAAAATACAAAATACGCAAATTACAGCTGGCAATGCTTCAGACGGCCATTTCCATCCATCCCTGAATAATGCATTAACTTCAACTGGTCCCCTGCACAGCGGCGTGTGCTGAGAGCGCACAAACAAATGTAAATACACAAGAAATAACACTACACATTACAGAAATAATATTTCACACACGACCATCTACATTCTACACAAATCACAGGAGATTCTTCATGATGGTATGGCATGTAAACACGTTCTGCATCGTAATTCTATTCTTTTACATCGCTCCGAATAAACTTCAGGTCGGTTCTCCTCGCCGGGCGGCTGAGATTCACATCACATACAGGCTCAACTCCTGGACACGTGACCTCTAAAAATGTTCCTTACAATTTCTCTTTTAAACAAAGGGTGGAAGTACTCTATAACAAAATTAACTATTTGGATAATACGGGTCTCATTATTTCGATGGATGCTGGTCGGGAAAGTCTCTGGTATGGATCTGTCTGTCAGTCAGTCTATCATCTACACTATTGCTGTACTGTAGATCATTTGATTCCAGATCTGCTAAACAGATTCTAGACGTCCAAATATTTTGCTCTTCATATCCAAAACATCATTTCATCTTCTACCAGAACCACCTGGCATATATATATATATATATATATATATTGAACACACAGTAGGGGGCAGCACTGAGTACACATACCCAGTCGCCGTGGCTAGGACTGTCCACTCTGCTGGGCATGTGTCCTCACTGTTTCTCTCTAGTATGTACTTTACAAGAAAATACAAATAAAATAGCTATAACAATCCTAAGAAAAAAATATTAGTAGATAATTATAATTAGCATGTGTTCTTTCTATGTTGGTACAGAATGTTTTCACATGTTCACAAGGCTAGAAGACTCTACAGCATCTATTGTGGTTGATTTCTTTATATATTTACTGAATTTTAATTGAAAATATCTGAGATGAACATCCAAGGCCGAGCGACAGACATTACAGCGCCATCCAAGACCTTCATCCTACTCGTATTCATCATGAATTATTCTTAACCTGAATTATCCCGCTGGCCTTTACTCAGTCCGCCCGCCTCGTATCTACCTCTTTACCGCCTCGCGTCCTATTGTGTCGACTCCCAAACCCTTGAATGTGCTCTTTGTACCTAGTTACCGTGGTAACTGAGGAAAGTTTTTCTTTCTCTCTCTACCTTCATGGTCAGCTTGTTTTTTTCCTGGAAATGATATAAAGATGTGTTGTACATAAACAAATTCATTCATTAATTGTCTGCCGCATTTTGGTCCGGGTGGTGTTGGGTTCGACGTTCGATATAGTGGGTGAAATGTTAGTGTACAAGCACACACACACACACACACACACACACACACACACACACACACACACACACACACACACACACAGAGCTGCCCTGCATGTGCGCCCAAGTGTGAAGTGTTTATTTACACATGTGTTTTTTTTCTGTCTGTCTGTCAACCTCTGTTTGTCTATATGTTTGTTGTTTCTGTATTACATGTTTAGTTTATCTACCTTCATCTGAAGTGTCTGTCTGTATATATATATACAGCTTTGTCTGTCTGTCTTTGTGGTCTCTCTGTCTCAGTCTATATATCTGTCTGTCTGTCTATAATATGATCTGTCTTACTTGGGTTGTCTATTTTCTTAAACAGTTAAGAGAACCAAGCTAGTTATCTTTGTTTTATTCCGAGAGTCAACGGGTCACAACTAAAAGTGCCCCTTACTAAGGCATTTAACCCCTAACTGTTCCCCGGGTGCCGTGGTTAAAGCTGCTCATTGCGCCGGACACGTGTGCTCACTGCTGCCCCCTAGTGTGTGTAAAGGTGTTCAGTGGTGGAAAGAATAGTCTAACTAATACACTGTCAAACGGGAAACTTAACTGAAAATTTCATGACCAACATCAGTCGTCAATCATATCGGTGACAGAAATAATGATTAAATCAGCACAGATTGTCACATACACACAGAACTGATGTTCTTATAGCTTAAAAGATAACGCAGGGGTCAGACGTCTAAACACTTTTGATCCTACAGCATACACTATAATATTTACAAACTTTATGGATTATATATGAGCTTGGCTGGAGAACGGTATAGAGAATCATTTGCCGTAACATTTGCACAGTTTATTTTTTCCATTTCTTGGGTCTACATGTATTTCTGATGTTGAAATAGAAGTACGATCTGTTCCCAGTCTGCGAGCAAACACTCAGAGTTGATGAACTACTGCACCTGTGAATATTTTTCAGCCTATAATGTTGGATATGAATATAAACGAGAGGGCATACGGCGACACGTTACTGCACCCAGATGGCAATGAGGGGATGGTGGTGGGGTTGGGAAGGGAGGTTGTAGATCATACCTAGATCATTCCTATGATTACCTGCTGGGTTTGGCTCCTGTGGCTGCTTTTCGGAGGATTCATGGGTAATGTGGGGCATTATCAATGACACAAAGAACACAATGTCTTTGTATGGGAATTTGGGCCTTCGAGTACTGAGGACTGATGTTCCGGTTCATTCCAAGGCTGTTACGTGGGGCTGGTGTCTAGAGCACTGGATAGGAAAAATGATCCAATACTGACTTTTACCACCACTTAACCCTTTTTAGGGTCACGGGGAACACATACACTGGGGGAATATACTAAACACCTGAACAGGTCACCAGTCTGTTGCAGGAAACATACACATATACAGAACAATTTCACTATCTCCAATAAACCTGACTGCATGTCTTTGGATTGTGGGAGGAAACTAGACTACCTAAAGGTAAGCCACGCAAAAATGGGGAGAACATGCAAACTCCACACAGACAGCTCTGGGAATCAAACCTGGGACTTCTTGATGTAAGGCAGCAGTGCAACCCACGGTGCTGCCCACTTGAAAATGAAAAAAAGACAATATAAATATAAAAAATATTAATAATGTATGTTCATAAATAAAAATACATAAATGGAATAAAAATCTAAAATATATAACAAATATTTTAAATGAATCAATTAAAATGTATATAAACACAAAAGTATTCATCTATGATCTTAGTTTAGTCACACCCTGATACAAAGAACACTAAAAGTGACCCTACAATCACTTGATATAATAATATAATGAGCGTAATCTTCTTAAATTGACCATGTGTATGAGATTTTGTGTCCCTTATGGAAGTAAAAGAAAAGCTTAAATAAATAACAACAAATTCTTGCTGTAATGGAATAAAAATGTCCGAATTTAAAGCACTTTTCTCGATTTCTCACACTGCGCTCCTGAGTATCATCAATCCCAAAGCTCATTCCTGCTTCTATTAACTCCGTTCATCTTTTCACACGTCCCCGATTCTTCCACTCTGTCTTCTCGATTTCCAGCTCATTGATCCGAATCTGCAGGCTCAGCGGTCCGGCGCTATCACCCATTCTATCCAATCAGCCACCACAGAGAACCACAGAGCCGAGAAACTCAGCACGTCTCGCTACACCGCTGATATGACCAAGTTCGATAAGGTTCGAGTCTCTTAAGGGTGTGGCCTTTCTTTCAGATGATAATATAGAACCAAAGGTTTAGATAGCAGGGTTTTTGCTACAACGAGAAAGGTGAGTGTGGTTGCATGGGTGTGGCCGCTGGGTGGTTGTGTGTAACTGAACACTACACTCGTCGTCATCAATCGGAAAGACGGTTTGTGAAAGTGGGTGACCATAAGCTGTATAAAACAGCTGCAGTGTATGGGGGTGTGAATACTTTTTCTGATACAAGTTCTCTCTTTAAAAACAACAAACGGAAGTCAAAAGGGAAATAATGGTGAGCATAGTTGGTCACTAGGTGGGTGTATTTTAATTTCTTTTTTACAAATTATAAGGTCATGACATATTTTTTAACTTGCTTAAGTCATGGTTTGTATCCTTTTGTATAAACTTTATAGAAATATCAAATATTTAAACCATAATTTATTACAATGATTTATTTATTACAATTTGCGGATAGTGATGGCTCAGTGGTTTACCAAATCACCAAATCAACTTTCACCAAATTTGCCGGTGTTGGGCCCTTGAGCAAGGCTCTTCACCCACAATGTCTCTATATGTTGTTCAAAACGTTGAAGAAGTTTTATTTACTATTTTGTCTTATCTTTTTTTCCTGACAGCAGACTCAGATTCAGTCACACTTCATGTGTACAGGTGTGATTTTCTCTTCGAACCCCGTCATGCCAATCAGAGGGCAGGACAAAGGAAAAACGAGGGTACAGAGGTGGCGCAGAGGTGGCGAGGGCCAAGACAAAACGTGTCGGAGGATGGATGATTGAACTCGAGGTTTTAAATTGGCTGGTGTGTGTGTTTGGGGGGTGGGGGTAGAGAGAGGATAGGGGGGACAGGATTTTGAAGATGGAGCGATAACAGCACTTGAAGTGATAAGGGTTTGTCATCAGACAAACAGAATCAGACAAGCAAGACCCAAAGTACACCCTGTGTATAAAAAGTATCACGACGCCCTCTTCTGTTTGTGTGTGTAATTAATGAGTTACAGACGGCAGCATGATGTCGCTGTCCATTTAGAAACAAACATTTTCAAGAGAGCCAAAAAACAACAACAATTGATGCTAACCGATGCTAACAGTTTAAACGTTCAAGAAAAAAAACATAACATAATTAGATACATTTACTATGAAACATCACTTACAACTTACAAATACTTTTTTCCATGGGCCCCCAAGCTGTGTTGCTCCATATCTCTCTCCATCTATTTGTTTATCATCCAATTTCCCAGTTCCTGCTGTAGGACGTTAATGTTTGGAGTTTTCCGTCCGGATGCCCTTCCTGACGACAACCACCAGTAAGTGGTGGGAACTTGTGAG
>JAOUQU010431697.1:0-10143 GCA_028566735.1 Ammoglanis amapaensis | reverse complement strand
TATATATTATAATATACATCTTATTAAGATAGAAATGGTATTTATTGTTTACTCAAACATGAGCTTATATTGCATGTGGCCAGTGCCCTTGGCAAGGGTTATTTAAGCATCTGTGATGACAACATTGATAAAGAACAGTGTGTTGAGATCTTAGAGCAACATATGCTGCCGTCAAGCTAGCATTTTCTCAGGGGTGCCTATACATTTTTAACAAATAATGCAAATTTGCACCTGAACCACATAATTGCCTGGTATTCCCTATTCTAAAAGTTATTTGTAATATATAAGTATTATTAATGTTCTTCGTGCTCAAGGCCTGAAATTGAAGAATGGCTGTGTATTAAGAAATGAAATGAAGTTGACTGAAAAAAAACTGAAAAAATAAAATAAGTAAATAAAAAATGCTTTACTTGCTTTAAAATATGCTATAATTATGAATTTTTATCTGAAGTCCTTTTTGCCATTAAAAGATTACCAAATAAAAATGTTATTCCCCACATGTACATAATATTATTGTGCAGATTAAAACCTCCGCACTTCTAAAAAACGAGTGAGCAGCGAATGACAACTGAAAACTTGCATGCATGCCTAATGAAAGGAATTGAGAAACAAGTAATAAATAAGAAATAAGTTTGCACAAATATCAGATGAGAGAGTCATCAGTAGCCTACTGGATAGGGTACATAACTAGTAGTTTAAAGCATGCCGGTTCAAACCTTGCCATTTCTAGGTTACTGAACTCTCAGACTGCTTAGACTGTATACTGTATTCTGTAAGTCGATTTGGATAAAGGCGTTGGCTAAACCATGTAACTGAGTGCAGCTTGGTATCAAATGCCAACCTATTTAGTTTGCTTGAACTAATTGGGAGAAGTATTTTCTTTTTCAGCAAAATAAAAACAAAATGTGAATCCTTTCTCATGCTCCCATTAGGTGTTGTCACCACTGTTTTTAAGACAAGTTGTTTGATTTGACACTGGATTCACTTGCAGACACAACCCTCTATTTCTAGGGCAAGACTTTTTGTCACAAACGTAAATTTTATTTTCACGTAACATGGAGGTTTTACTGCTGTGATATTAATAACACTACTACTAATAGTGAAAGATGTAGGATGTATTTATGGATATGATGACTCCCACTTTTCTGTAAAACCTTTCTACAGATTTCTGTCTGAATTTTGACCCTGATTTTGGAGAGCCTGTCTTACAACCTATGTGTTAGTTCCATTGCAAGTGTGTTTGATGGGGTTATAATCAAAGCTCTTTATCCTGTCAAAGTGTTCCACACCAAACTTCTGGACCTTGGAAAAAGGCCAGTACCAAGCAATTGGAGGCATAGAATTTTCTATTATGTCTTAGAATGATGAAATTTTTCTTCACTGTAACTAAGAGGCCAAGTAAAAAAAAAACAATCCATCTTTAGTACTCTCCTCCACCCAACTTTACACCTGGCAAAATGTATTCCTCTGGCATTTACCAAAGCCATTGAAGAGTCATCACTGAGACTGCCAGATAAATAAATATTGGTGAGTCACCACTTCACAACATACTCTACAGAGATTTGCAGATATTGAGGCAGCAGAGTGTTGATGTAGAAACAAAGCTCCTCATTACTTGAAAACCTCACACTGTAACTAAATACTGCCAATTTGTGGTTATACAGATGGGGTTCTGAAATGATTTTCATGTTCAATAACCTCCCTCACAGTTGATTGTGGGATGTCTAGGAGGAAAGACATTTAATGAAGTCACTTGTTGCAACAGTGACATCCTATTACAACAACACTCTCAAAACTATTTTAGAACGACCCACTTAATATAGATGTTTGTAAAGTAAAAGCACCCTAACAGTGACAGCCTTCAAATGTTTTGGTATTCATCTGTGAGCTTCTTTTGCCTGTCTGCTGGCAGTAAGCTCTTTGAATGTTGCTTATAGCAAAACTGTGCAATAAATAAACCTAGAAGTCTCTTTTTCTTATTTGATATGTTATGGGAATAGGCAAATATTACTTATTATATCTAAATTGTGATTATGGACTTTGATTACACTGGTATTGCCCTATTGCATTTCTTTTACGTTTTGATATTGCAGATACTAATTTTAGACTAGACAGATTTTCCACTAGACAGCAGCATAGGTTGTCACATTTTTTGTCATGTCATAGCATTTTACATTTTAGAATTTCTACCACAATCCAAGATTTTTGGCTTTTCAACAAGCAACAAATGTACACTATTAAAGCCAGGGTGCCAAAGCTTTTGGGTGTCTTGCACTAACTAACTTGTACTTGGTTAAAATAGCATTTCTGGTCTGTTCAAACATCTTCTCTACCTTTGCCAATTTTGACAAAAGACAGAGATAAATGGCTATTTTAAGCATCAAAGACACCATTAGTAGTCCAATTAATGTCATATAAATGCTGACAAGGCAGGGATAGGTGAGTGTGGTTTCTAATTTCAGCACAGTGATTTTGTTCTTCATTTCAAACTGATCAAGCCATGACAGTGTTCATGTCCTGTTACTTTGGTCAATTTTTAGACTAAATTGACACCGTTTTACTATTTCAACCATATTTTATGTGATATTTTACTTAATACTTACATGGTCTGGTCGATGGGGTTGCCCAACCATTTGGCCAAATGTCCCGAGCCTCTGGGTAAAATAAATTATGAATCATGACTAATTACTATTTTGATTATTAATGTAAGCAAATGATGTAAATCATGACATAAAAATCATTAAAATCTAAATAAACAAACTAATATTTACACATGCGGTGTTTACATGTTTTTTTTTTAGAGTTACTTGTCATCTTGCACACCTTTCTGCTGGTGCAAATAGAGTCACATATCTCTTTATTGCATCTGTATAATTAAAAAGAACATATTATGCATCATTTTAAGCAGGTAAGAACAGGTCTATGGGCTACAGTATATAAAACCTGCATATAATGTTATTTGCACAAAATTGAATTATAATTACTGTAATTCGTAAAAGATTAAAACACTGAGCCAGCAGGCAGCTTGTGTCAAACTTATCACAGCTAGAAACACAAAAGTTGTAAGTACTAACTGATTATATGCTCACTTGCAGTAGTATAGTAGTAATTCAAATCAAATTCAACTTTATTTGTCATTACACATATACAGATGTACAGTACAAGTAAATGTTTCTCTTCGCATATCCAAACTTGTCTGAAAGTTGGGGTCAGAGCGCAGGGAGTACTACAGAGCCGCAGTACGGCGCCCCTGGAGCAGACAGGGTTAAGGGTCTTGCACAACGACCCAGCAGTGTAGCGGAGTGTAGCAGAGCCTGGATTTGAACCCCCAACCTTTGGGTTTCGCAGCCCAACGCTCTACCCACTAGGCTCGATTTCCTGTACAGTGGGATCTGTACAAGAAGATAAATGGGGTAAAAAAGTTTAATGAGTTGTTGTTTTTTAACTCATCATGCTGGACTTTCCTTTGTCTGTACATATTATCCATGTCAATCCATTATCCAAAACATTTCACATTGTATTAACTAAGCAGACAAAAACTGTGAATCCTCTGGATATGATGAGGTTTCCCAGGTGATATGTGGTACTGATATTTTTATGCAAATCAGGTGTTTATTACATCACACTAACACAAAAGTCAAAACTTCTTTTACCTGACACCAAACTAATTTTAATCATTTAAAGAAAATTGGATGGATGGAATTACAATTTTACTACAGGGTACTACACAAACATGCAAAAAGTGAATTTTGGTGCAATATGGCCTCTTTATGACCTCTTTTCACTGAAAAAAACTAACCATACCAAAAAACAATTACTCTTGATAATTATTGAACCTCTTTTAAACTTTTCAAAGCTACATCAGCAAACTTCAAGGCATGCTTAATGACAATAACTATTGAAGTCCCCAATTTGTTATATTTTACAAACGACTGACATGGACAGATCTAGCAAAGCATTAATAAAAACTGCCACATTTGCCAAACGTTGATGTGCTGCTAGGTGAATATTATTCACAATTATAGTTATAGTCTGATGAAATTAATGGTGTTACAAATTAGAAAGTACTGTATATTATAATAATACTTTTCACTTATAATTACTATGTTGATGACACTCTTTCTGACACTCAAGACACAGTTCTTATCACAACATGTCTGGCATATATTTCATTATGCATGTCAGCTTATCGTTTGAAACTTTAAGTAAATCTGAGAAAATCCTAATTAAATTCTTAAGGTTTTGTCTAAATGCCAAGATCTAGTAATCTCTCTCAATTACAAGTCAAATCATTGTTGTCCTGGATAGTCGCCTATATTTTCAGCTTATATTACTAAGCTGGCAGCTCTTTATCAGCATCAAAATGATTTGCCGTTTTTTTTCTATAGACTCTTTGGAAACCATTCAGTTTCTTGTCTGGTGTCTTTTGAGGCTGGACTTTTTGCAACTCCCTGTTGGCAAGTCTTCACATGTCACAGAACAATAAAACTTTAATTCAAGATGCAGCTGCACAACTGATTTTCATTTAACCCATGCACTGCCATATGCTTTTACTGGTTCATTTTAATTGTAAGTTTAAATGAATAATATTTTATTACTATAATTACATTTTGACACCATTTATGTTAATGATAAAATATTAGTTTCATGAAAATTGATAATGACTAATTGCTGAAATGAAATAAAGCATACAGATCAGGTGCAACAAGGATGTAATACTCTATCACACAAACCCAGCACTACTGAGATTGGGTGTCTAAACAGACAGCTATATTAAGCAAGGTTGGATAATTTACTCCCTGTCATGGACTCCAAGTTATTCGAGAACCAAGTAAAGGTCAAAACATTTGTTTTTACCTTTTATTTGTGTTATGTTTTAGTTACGAGATAGTATTTTTTTTTACGTCTGTGACTTATTCCTTTGGAGCTTTTGCACTAGACTAATTCATGATTTTTCTTATGGTCAGTCATTCTAATTTAACTGTACACACTGTAATCCAGGATAAACTGGTTGATGTTAAAATTAATATTTTCTCAGGTCAACTATAATGATAGCCACAACTAATTAAAATGATATAAAATCATTACTGGCTGTTAGTCTGTACAGCTTCTAGAGTGGTCACCCTGCATCTCGATAAGTACTGGAGACCTGGGTTTGATCAAGAATCTTACATGGTCAAGTTGGTATTTTGTCTAGGTAGTCCAATTCATCACATCCACCGTATATTGTGTTAGACAGCATGTAGAAGAAGAACCTAAAAGTGCATCAGGGGTTAGCTGATAGTTCTGTCTAGGATAAAGGGATTAGTGAAAATCAATGCATGAACAAATTCAATTTTGTTGTTGTGGTTTTTAATGGTACCTCTCAGTAAATGATCTAAAAATTGAAATCCTTGTAAGTTGCATTTCAGATTTCTCTCATGTACTTTGTGTGGGTGGTTAGAAGCACTGCACCCTTTTTCAATCTCTCTCCTTCGTTCTGCAGTGTTGTGTGAACGTGGAGCAGAATGTGGAGGAGGAGCTTTCATATGAAAGCGAGAGAAAGAAAGATGCTTAGAGGATTTAAGCCGGGGATGGGGAGTGAAACAGTGATACAGAACCGGGATGAAAAGAGGAATCAAGGCTGTTTAAGTTCATTCAAATATAAATGCTTTATGCTTTAACAGTGGAATACAGGGTATTAACATGGCAACTAAGCTATCCAATGGATAAATTATTCTGGTGCATTCACCGTTTCAGTAAGTAAAATATATTGATGGAATTTGATTGTGGTGCATGCACAATATAAATTATTCAGTAGCTAAAATTGAAGGAATTTATTTGACAACACTATTACAGCTGTACTGTCATTAACAGTATTCTTGCAAAAAAATCAATAATTCGTTCAATAACTCATTCAATTTTATGTCTGATCTTTTTCAATATGTCAGTGATTTCATGCTTTATGTTTATGTCTATTTAGTCAGTGGTAGTGGTATGAAATGTGTTTTTTTGTTCTTGTTATTTAATTGTATTTGTGATGTTAATAGTTTGTTTTGTATGTTTCGTACGACTGCCATAAAATAATGTAAACTATGTTAAACGTAAAGTCAAATTGTTCCATACAAAGAAAGCTGAATTTAGTCTTTGATTTTGCATGGGCAATTGCAGCATTTTATTTACTTTATTTAATTTAAATTTAACTTCTAATTTGAATCAATTTTCAGGTGCACCTATTCAATACACTTTTCAGCGAGGAGACTTTTAAATTTTCATTTAAAAATTCAATAATAAATCAAATGCAATATAAGCTAAAATAAATAGAAACAGAAACAGTTTTTATCTGAAACGAGATGTTGATGTCCTGTCAGCTGCTCTTGTCATTTATTGTGGCTCATCCTGAGAGTACTTGAGATCATTTCTACAGGGGCCAGTTTATGTCATGCTCTTTTGCCATTCCTGGGCAAGACTCTGACTACAACTACAATGCATGCCATCATACTTTTTGCTCACAAGCCATTCACAAGCTGAATTCAGATGAAGATTTATTGATGTTGCAGATCAGTATTGCCATGGTTAATTCATGACTTTTTGTCATTCAGTACATGGTTGTTCTGGTTTTTGAACAGGATAAATATGCACTAGCAATCCTGTCTTGAAAATTATATGGAATAGAACATTTGAAATAAACATTTCCATTAGTCTTTTCTGGAAATAATCAAAACTTTAATGATGCAATAAAACAAGACAGTGTTTACTTGAATTGTTTGTTTGGCAATAATCTAAACTGGATTAATAGAAACATACTGATAGAGTCATTTCCTAAGGAAAAGTGTTAATTAATAAAGCATCAGGCACTGTTGAAATATTGCAGACAGAACAATAAAGTAATCAAGCTTTATGTCAGTGGTTTTGAATTATATTTCTGGGTTTTATTGTGTCTCTGTCAAGCAAATCAGTAGTGCAGTTCTCTTAAATCCATAATTATCAAATAAAACAAATTTTTTTGTGCCATTGGAAATTTGATTACAGTCATTTGAGGCTGAAATATTTTTAATGCAAAAGTGTCAAGTAGCTTTTTTTTGGCAAAAAAAATTGGCAGGTGTCTTTCACACTCCTGAAATGCTAACAGCAGTCTTTTACAGCAGTAGTGTATTACAAAATGTCAGTAATTATTCTGTGCTGGAAATGTTTAGTTTGCTTATAAGATGTATGTTATGTTTCTTTGTCATCAATAGACTTCAGTGCTTCCACAGCAGAGAAAATGTCTTGAAAATATCATTGATCCTCTCACACCATAAAAACATGTTTCTGACATTTGAAATGAAGCTTTTGTCTGTTTTTTCACAGCATGGTTGATTTCTGAGGTTGGAAAAAAAGATTATTTGTTGAACAGCTCTTAAAGGTATGTGTTCTTTTATTAATTTAGTTATTCAGGACTTGTGCATTAGATTTAGAAAATAAAACATTCAGTACCCTATTAGCAAGATAATAATCCCAAACCCAAACTAAACAAACTCTCAACCTGACCGGAATATAATTGAAAATCTCTGGAATAAACTAAAGCACTGAGTTTGTAGAAATATCCCACAAGACCTTGAGGATTTAATGAGTGTTTGTGTGGAAGAATCACAAAAGGCAAAATCACACCTGAGTAATTCATGTGACTAGTCTCCTTACATCATCACCAAGAAATGCATTTGTACAAAGTAATAAACACCTTTCAGTACATATGTTCAGTACATTTTCTATTTCATTTTTAGTTTAGTTAGTTTACTTACATCATTGGTTTAATTTGTAAAAGTGTGGTTGTTGGGTTATGACATCTAGTGAAAATTTAATATCTATAGCATCTTCAGACTTCTTTTGGGTGCTTATCGTAATTTATATTACTGGTGTGGCATTTTTTATACCAGTTTTACTCCAAATACCCTGCCTGATACAACTGTCCCTATTTGTTCTGACTTTGGACCAAAACGCACTAAAATGGTTTACCAGTCCAAGTAGCTTGAACAATTATCAAAATGTCAATACAATCTTGTGTCTCAAACTAACATTAATGCATGTTTGGGGGCCATTAGAGGAAACCTCCTACTGCTCTACCTAGGGATAGAACAAGACCTTGCTGTGAGGCAACAGTGCAACCAACTTAGTCACTGTGATGCACTTGAATTAGAATCTGAATCATTCATCCATCCATCCATCCATCCATATCTATTTATCCTATTTCCTATCTTATTTCGAATCACGGTGGGACACACAATGGGTAAATACACTTAACACCCAAATATGCTGCCAGTCTGTTGCAGGGTACAAAATCTGAAAAATGTTTAAATAAATTAAATAAGTTTAAAAATATTTCTGTGTTTTAGAAAGACTGCTAGTAAAGACTGTATGTAATTTACATGGACCAGCTATCACTGAGCTTGATTAATATACTGATAAGCATATAATGATCAAAAAAAGGTGTTTCCTTTCTTTTCTTCAGTATTCTTGATCATTCAATTGTTCCCTTTCTTATATTAAGCATTTCTTTACCCTTCCTGCAGTTCTTAGTCTTTTTTAAATAAATTACTGTTAATTTTTGTTAAATCGATTGGTTGACATGCTGAATACTATTACTACTCAGTGCAGTCTCGTTGTCTAATAAAATGCTTCACTATTGTGTGTATTTATAGTAGAATAAGCCATTAGCCACTAACTTAGACAAACTTTTTCATTATGATTACGTGACACAAACGATAAGATTTTATTATGAGGTGACAGTGTAATGAAGAAATGTCAAAACCTATTGGAATTAAACAACTAGCATTTTAGGCCAATGGAATTGTAAGAGATTGCAGCTGTTTAGTAAATGTATACCTTTGTTATAGTAATATAGATAACATCTAGCAAACTTTTATATTCTGTTTTGCACCAAAGTTTGCAAATACCAAAGTATTTTAGTTTAAGTGTTACCACATACATTGTTTCCATCTCCATGGCTCTAGAGACTGACAAACAGAGACTGTTTGTGTTTATTGTAACAGGAGAGGCTGTTTACTGTTTAATACTTTTTGATTGTGCCTATTTTCATGAATAAATAGTTTTATGGGTTAATGTATAAGATCTTTAGTTGCCTAATCAGAACCCTGATCTAAACTCCAGTGAAAATCTTTTAGTTTACAATCACTTTACAAAAGTTCCTTTGACTGAATGGGTAGACAACATTTCTAAAGACAAAATACAAAATCTTATTTTGAAAAAGCCTTCAGTTCTCTGGTGGTGGAGCAGTGAAGCATGCACACACCACAGCTGACATTTTGACAGTTCAAAACTCTCTCTGCCATCTAACTAGACTAGACGCCTACATAACCCCAGGAGTTGCTGTTGTTTATACAGGGTGGGAAGTTGGAGACAGATTCTTCATAAGTGAGGCAATTACAGCCTCTGCTGGCTGATTGATGGTACCTGCTTAGAGTCATGGGAAAATTTATTGATTGACTCTGCATATGAATCTGATCGGCATATGAACTCGCCTTGCACAAATCGTGCTCATGCTCCTAAATAAGTGTGGGGATTAGCATCCGTAGAGAGGTGATTAAAAAGTTGGGAAATGGAAATGGAAACAAATGTAACCAATAAAATAACACTAAATATTAAAATAACTTTAAAAACTCTCCTTAGAAGAATTGAGAAGTAACTTTGTTTCCAAAGAGCTTGAGTCCACACATATTTGCCCATAATGTAATAATTTCTTCACTGACTAAATGATTAAAATATATTTTTGTCCATTTTCGCACATCTTCCTAGGGTTATTTGTAAAAATGCTGTGTCAGTAGTAGACTTTAACATAACAGTTTAGATGATTCATTTAGTTATTAAAAAATAAATTAAAACATTTCCATGCCCACCTCATGTTGGCTGGCAAAATGGTGTAGATTCACCGCTCATTTTAAACTGTATTTCAGAGCATTCTGTATCTACTTTAAGCCAGATTTGTTTCAGCAAACAAGTGCTTATCATAAACTGCCTTCGGACCCGACTCAGTGCTGTGTACTGGCTTTGTTGCATGCTTTTTTGTTGTGTGTGTGTGTGTGTGTGTGTGTTTGTGTATGTGTGTGTATGTGTGTGTGTGTGTGTGTGTGTGTGTGTGTGTGTGTGTGTGTGTGTGTGTGTGTGTGT
>JAOUQU010431687.1:0-10143 GCA_028566735.1 Ammoglanis amapaensis | reverse complement strand
CGTGGCTGCGCTACGTTTCTTCTCTGCTTTGCACCCCGAATCACACACACCTGACTCAGATGATGGTAATAATCACCCCCGCTATATATCGGCTGCTAGCCCACCGATCGCGACAAGATTCTCGCTTTGGAAACCCCGTCAAGTCTGCCGTCGCTCACCCCAGACATAAATAAAGCTACTGTTCAATCCACCAACCCGGTGTGTTCTTGTGTGTGTGTTTTGGTATTTAAAGCGTTTCCTTAAAAACCCTCAATTCCTAACACAAGAGAAGCGGCTTCGTCGTCCACCGTTGTTGTTTGTGAATGTCGCTTGTACATCAGATTTACAGGCGTACTTACAGGTGAAAAAATGAGCTTTTTCACATCCCATTCTTGAGTCCATAGGGTTCAATATGACGTTGCCCCACCCTTTGCAGCTGGGAACGCTGTACACACTGAGTCTCTGCTCTAATGCATCCTAAAGGTGTTCTATCGAGTTAAGTTCAAAACTCTGTGCAGGCCAGTCAAGTTCATCCACACCAGACTCTACCATCCATGTCTTTATGGACATAGCTTTTGGCACTGGTGCTCAGTCATGTTGAAAGAGGAAGCAGATCCAAACTGTTCCTACAAAGTTAGGACCATGCAATTGTCCAAAATGTTTCTTTCACTGGACATAAGGGGCCAAGCCCAGCTCCTGAAAAACAACCTCACACCATGATCCCCCCTCTATAAAACTTTACATTTAGCACAATGCAGTCAGACAAGTAACTTCCCAACCTAGACTCGTCCATCAAATAGCCATACTGATTCATAAATGGATTTGTTGCACAGGTGTAATCCATACTGGAATTCGCTGAGCTCCTGAAAGCAACTCAACACAAATGTTGATAAAAACAGTCAACACCTGATTCCGATCATTTAGACGGGTGAGCAAATACTTTTGGCAATATAATGCACAGTGGAACCTCGGTTAGCAAAAACATAAGTTAGCAAACAATTAGGATAACAAACAAAATAAAAATAAAAAAAACTTGTCCCAGATAGCTGCCCCACACCCGACCAGCATCTCCGACCAAGCATCATTCGCACTCGAAAGTTCCGATTTGTTGTGCTTTATTTTTATCTTTACGCATCCTTCTTATTTAGTGATTTTTGTGCTTTTTTAATAATATAGCCCTCAATCATGGCTCCAAAAAATTTGTTTAGGATAGCAAACATTTCGGATAGCTACCAACTATATCTGACATTACCTTTAATGAGAAGTGGCATGAAAGGAATAATTGGTGGCTCCATTTTAGCCATAGTAAGGCGATACATACAGTGGTTTCGGGATGCATCCTGAGAAAGCAGAGTAATAGTAAGTGAAGAAGTAAAGAAAATTATTTCCTTAAAGTTTATATGTTAGAAGCAAAAAAATGTGATGTGCCAATTAATGCACACAAAGAGTGAAGGCTAATCTGTGTTGTCCAATACATATGGTGAGATATTGTAGCTTGAATTTCTGAAGAAGTTAATGCGGGGTCTAATTGTGTCAGAATAAACAGTGCATCTGAATTTGTTGGGGAAGCAAATGAGGCATGAACACAATGTTGGGAAAGTGGCCAACATGTTATTCCAAAACAAGTGTAAGTGTAATAAAATGATAACAAACATACTAGTAAACTCTCAAACTCTGCATGGAACTTCTTAAATTTACTTGGTAGCTTCTGCAAAAAATAAAACCTCTGAGAGATTAAAAAAGCCAATTACTACAATGTATAACTTTTAAAAAACATGCAAAAACAGACATCTACTAAATAAATGTGTTTGCATATGAGACTCACCTCCCATGTCTGACTTAATCGGCTAACGGCTGGATTGCTCATGCCCATGATGATGGCAAAGAAGGAGTTAAGGTTCCTAAACTCTCTACAGCTAAAAGAAATAAAACCAACTCACACTCTGCAGGTCTCTCCAAATAAACAATGACATTGCATAAGATCCTTTTCAGATGTTACCACTGTTATTACTAAAATTATAGTAACATAACATGAATTTCTGTGTGCATGTGTGTAGGAAATATGCTTACTGGGCAGCAATCTTTATAAACTTTTTTATAAGTTGCACCCGCTTGCTAAGCGTACCACACAAGCTGACCTCAGTTACTACCCACAGCTGCACCTGGTTAAAGCGACGTATTAGCAGATCAAGGTTGACTGTTGTGCGCCGATATGCCTGTCGGCCAAATGTGTGGTATACCAGTTCATTCTAAATTTATGTGCACAAATAAAACACAAATAATACAAATTTAGGTTTGATGATTTAAATATAATAATTAATATTAATTAATTAAATGTTAGATAATTGGTAAACTAGTAGAAATCAATCAAAAAAGTGTTTAAGTCTGAACAATGGTCTTGATTTATGTTCTGTTTTTGTACAAAATATTTATACCTCATGTACACAACTGAAGAGTTCCCAGTCATACATGGTAATCTGAAAAGCCAAGTCTTTAGAACTCATGAGCTCAAAAGTAGACATGGAACTTGTAGAAGGACCTTCTTGTTCTGTAAGTGGAGTCTGTGTACACACACCAATAATGTATCAGTCAAACACAAAAAACAATTGGAAATAAAAGTTTCATATATGTACTTCTTAATAAATTGATCAATCAAATTCAAACCTTTAAATTGTGTATCAATTAGACAAATTACATTGTAATTAAAAGAGTTTAAATTAGTTAAACATTGCTGCTGCTTTACTGATTGTTGATGTTAATCTCTTTGTCTTAGTTTTTAGTTATGGTAGAGCCCAGGTAGGTGAAATAGTGGAAGGCTTCCAATTCATAGTCATCATGAATCAATTTTGAGTGTGTGGATCTTCAGCAAATCTGAAATCTTTGTAGGCCTAGGAAAAGTGTGATATTTGAGACTGTAGATGTTTCTGTGAGTGGGTAATAACTTTGGCAGCAGCACCAAACAGCATATTCCTGATGAGTGTCTCTAACACTTTGGTCTTGGCTCTTAAACTGGTCAAGTTTTCCATCTTTCCATGAATGTAGATACCATCAGTTGCTGTGCCAAATGCATGGTCAGAAGCATGGCAAAAAACATTTAAGCTATTAAACTTCATGGTTCCCTTCATGTTGTCATGATAAGACTCAATCAAGCCCTGCAAACTAGGTGATCACCCACAGTTGGGTCGGATCTGGAAAACTGAGTAAGTCAAAGGCTTTGGTGGGGTCGATGAAAACGTCATCGAATGGCATAGTTTGTTCACAACACTTTCACTGAAGAGAGAGATCATGTCTACTATCGATTAGCTTGTGCAAGGGTTGGAGTAGGTTGTGATTGCACTGCTTCTGGAGGCCTGGTGATATACTATTGCTATTACCTCTCCTAACCTTGATTTTTCCAAGGTAGATTCCTTATCCAGTACATGCATGGTTAGCAAATCCTAAATGACTTTGAAGGCTGTAGCAAAAACAGTGTTTAATTTGGATTAAAGCTCAGAGTAATGCTATACTCATCTGTCTACCTGCTTAACCTTGCCATTTCTGGTCCTGGTTACTTGTGGATCCAAGTGCTTTTTGATGTCAGCATACATCCCCTTGATGGTAGCTATTATAGCTGCTATCAGGATAATCTTGCTGGCCATTGTCAATAATTTTGCAAAACTACATAGTGCCCATTGCTAGGCCAAAAAGTATGGTCTGAGCCAACGTATGCACTAAAGTCGCCAAGAAGAAATGTATCTTCCTTGGTGGCGATTTTTGTGGCTAATAGTTTCTCAAATAATTCATCTTTGGCCTCTAGAGTTGAGCACAGACAACGATAATAGACACTAAGCAGAACTTATTGCCTTCTGAAAAATGGCATCCAAATGTTACGAGCCGCTACAGTGACTCAGCTGATCCCATCGGTTTTCTATGGGATATTTAGTGAAAGTGCAGCGCTGTCTTTTTGAGGTATCCTAGTCTCAAGCAGCTGTTATCTAATGATGCAACCTTGATGAGGTGGATCATTTATAAATATGAAATTACACCTGTGTTGTTTATGGAGACGCACAATGACTGGTGATTAATGATGTTATTCAAGTAGAATGGGCTTGTCATTGTACCATTCAAGTCACTGTAATAACACTTCAACCAAAGGTTCATCTGGTGAGAACAGTGGCTCATGCAAACATCCAAAACTCAGTAAACTATATGCTTGCCCCATATGAACACTAGAGACAAGGGCAGTGGAATGCACCAGAATGCATTAAAATTGATGTGATAACTGTACATTAACACATTTACTCACCAAAGATTCTATTTGGTCTCTCCTACACATAAACAACCTTCCATTCACTTCTGATGACTGGAACACTGATACATCATTAGGCTTCAGAATCTGCTTTTCTGAATTAAAAAAAAAACACTTTTTTCACTTGTTTTTTGTTTTTAGACAGACAACAGTTTTGATAAATGAGTCCGATACCAAATAAAGGTGTTGATAAAGTAAAAATAGATAGGCAAAATTAAATCTAGGTTTAAATTGCTACAAATATGTATTAGAATCTATTGTGGTGTAACACTATTAAAAATAAACCTAGAACATTAACGTTAAAATTAGTAACACTATCACTAATGTTAGGTTTATTTTACCCTGTATAAAGCGCCTAATTTAAACACCGAAACACTAACATCAGGTAAATTCCACCTAAAAGATATGTTACTCTATATTACTAACATCGGGTGAATATCACACAAATGCAAGCATCTTAAAAATATATAGATAGGAGGAAGGAAACAACCATACCATTATTGACATAAAATGAGATGAGGGCCCTGAAGCTTCCCAAAGTCTTATGCACTCAGACAGCAGCAACACAATAAAAATAATTTTTAACTCTTAGCTATATCATTTACTCTAATATTATTATTTTTTAATAATACTACTTTTTATTGTTTTACTGCTACTATTACTATTTTATTGTTTTACTTGTAAATTGTCCTTATGTGTCATGAACTGTGTTCATAAATAAAATTCTATTATTATTATTATTATTATTATTATTATTATTATTATTATTATTATTATTATTATAAAATCACATGACAAAATTGTGTAGGTCACTCAGCATTAGTGTTCTAGGGTTAAAAAAAAAACCTGTAATTATTTTGAACTAATTTTACACACATTAACATTCTACAACCAAATATAATAATATTATATATTAGCACAACACTTAATCTGTCCATTTGCACATCTGTTAACCAGGTTCTATGCTTGCTGGTCAAGATCAAAAAGTCAATTAGCTAAGAAAGAATATATCTCTTTTACTAACATTTTCTTTTAGAATGGACAGTGGTCAAAATGAAATGAGACCAAATGAAAAAGGTTCATCCCCCACCCCCAAAATAGCTTACTTTTAAACTAGCTGCACATAGCTATTATCATTGCAAGACATTTTCACAATTAGTAGCAGGGCATAACATAGAATATCATGCAAGTAAACATGTACACATTTTTAATTGTACCTCCAGAAGAACTGAGACTTATTAAAAGTAGTTCTTCAGTGTAACCAAGTTTGTCTGCAACAGAGGTCTTCACTTCTTTTCCCGTGGCCAGAACAGGGACTCGTATGGTGGTGCATGTATGGTCACTGCAGTAGACTTTTAGCAGTACTAAATATATAAAGATATAAAGAAAATTTGTACATAAAAAGAAACAAAAAGAATAAGGTCAGGAAAAAAAAATAACTTAATGCGCATGCCAACTCACTGTCGTCAAAGCTTCTAATTGATTGTTTCCGTGCAAGTCTTTCTTGTCCAGAGCTGTACTGACTCACTAAAATTTTATGCTGAAAAGTGTATTACATGCAGAAAGATTTAACCAGTTAAGTTTTACTAGACATCCTGTACAAGGGTACATTTTAACACAATAAAAGCAAAACACACCTGTTTTTGAGACGTCCTGATGTCAGGGCTGCAATACAAACAAAAGTTATTAGCAGTGTTTGATCTGTTTTATCTTATTAGCAATAATGTTACAACAATTTTACCCATACTTACAACTGTCTGATAATTTTCTCAAACTCTGGTAGGAATTCTGCTAACTGGCATAACACCCTGGCATCATTTGACACAAATCTACACAGCTCCTGTAAGTTTGGCACAAGTTGCCACATACTAGTGTCAATTCTAATTATTACAGATTACATGAAAAAAGGTTGTCTATAAATCTAACCTCTAAAAATCTGAGTGCAATGTCATCCTCTAAGAGATAGTGAGCCTGAAATGTTGCCCACCGCAAAGTAAAATTTAGGACACGCCTCTTATTAGCTAAAACATAATCCAGACTCTCTTGCTCTGATACCTGTGAATAATAAGTACACACGAGCTAAGGAAAATACATTTTTGCTATTAAAAAAGTTAATTATAGCATTATTACAATTACAAAGTACAAAGTAATAATCAGGGCTCCCTAAAGCATCAAACAACTTTCAAAAGTTAAACAAGTCAAATTATATTGGCATAATTTTTAGAAGGATATTGAGCCAAAAGGGCAGAGCACAGTTGACTGTTGGGCATAAAGACACAGTGCATAAGAACAAAGTCATCCAGCGCCGGATCTGTGTGGAACAACAATAATACAATAAATTAACAATGATGTTTTATTAATTAACAATTTGTTTCTATGTATAAATCATGTTTTTTAATGTAATAAAATACATTTGAATGTGATAACTAACAACCTGGCTCAGAGAAATGAATATCCGGACGCATTGTCTCGAGCAAATGTTCAAGAATCTTTTCTGGGGTCCCTGTCATTACAGTGTACCTGTAGATAAATATTTTAAATCAGTGGATAGAATTAAGGACAAAATTGGATTCATATTTTAACAACTTGAAATATATGTATACTTGAAATGTGCAGGAACAACTGCGTGAACAGAGGGATGAAGACTCTTCTGGAGCACCAATACTGTCTTATCATGTTCTTTCAGATGGACTGTGTTTGCATCAATATTCTGTGTTTGAATATGCATACATATATAAACAATTACTTAATAAACATTTGTCCTTGTCAATATGAATGTGATATGTGTGCCTACAAGTGTGTCCTTTTTTAATTATTTTTACTGTACTTTAAAAATACGGTTAAAGTCTTCCTTGTCCACTCGAAGGAATTGGCAGTTGTCCTCTCTAAGTACAATGGACGCAGCTCGTGGAGCATCATTTACGAGTGCTAACTTACCAAAGTCATCACCCTCATGCAGTGTACATACCACACCCTGCAAAAGCATTGTACATATCTCAATCAGAAAACATCAAGAAAGTATCTCATTAATGTCACAAGTGTCAGTAAGTGTACTTTAGAAGTTAATACATCTGACTGCGTTCTTGACAATAATACAATAATAACAGCCCTACCTTGCCATATATAACCACATTTACAGAACCCTTGTGGATGATGTACCAGGAGTTACCTTCTTCACCCTGATTAAACACTAAGTATAAAATGCAAAACAAACAATTTTCTGTAAATGTGAGCTACAATTTTATATTGTTAAACAAAGACAAAAACACTTACAGACCGTGCCTGCTTTTGCATGTGACTCAAATATAAGAACACCAGCAAGCTCTCTCTTCACCTGCAAAAAAGATTAACACTTAATTGTCATTATAACAGCAATTTTCATAATAACAATAGTAGTAATATTTTTCCATGTACAAACAATATTTAAGTCGTTGTAATGGCATTATGAAATAAATAAAGTTTGTGAGAAGGACCATGCCACATCATAACCACATGCCCTATAAAAGCAGCCTATTTTCCTCACCCTTATCTCTTTCTTCATCTATATTCACCAAATTTTGCAGCAGCGTTACTGAAAGTAGGTTGTAAGTAAATTTGACTGTTATCAGAAAAAATAAAATAAAAATAAAAACTGGTATTTTATAAATATATTAATTAAATAACAATGTAATGTCATTTTCGCTGTAATAATGCAACCAAACAATGCAACGACTTTGATAAACTACTAAACTGCACTGCTTGGATTGATAAAGTTTTACATTATGGCTACAAAAATCAGAAGCCTCACAATATTTCTTCTGTTACACCCTGCTACGTCTCACAAGCAAACTTACTATAAATAATTAATCTTGATCACGTTTTATTTACTGCCACTAGCTCCCACAGCACACAGAATGCACCTTATCACAATTAAAACAAATAAAACACAATTAAAAACATTTCTGTTTACTTCTCATTACCTGTAGGATTTTTGTAAAAGTGACCTTGGGTTGATGAAAAGCGCTATAAAAATTAAACGTATTAATATTATTATCTTCTGATCACCTGTCACACTCAATCAACCACATCTCAGTCTATGTAAAATTTCAGCCAGCTCTATCACTTCTGCTATCCACACTGTTGTAGTGAAGTCACGGTAATGTTTCAGAAGTTTAAGTGAGCTGGCAGCACTAATGCTGAAAATTGAACATTGGACGCTATGTACTATTTTTGTGTGGCCCAGTACCAATTGACCCATGAACCGGTACTGATCCTGCGTATTTGGGAACACTGGTTTAGACTAGTCAATAAAATAGTCGATAGCTGAATCAATAGAAAACATGTTTTTAATGGCAGCCCTAGCTCGACTTAATAAAACGTGATCAAGATTAATTATTTACATTTATTTTTCTGTAATAGAAGTTATGTAAGTTTATACTGGAGTTTGAAACCTTGCATCTTGCAGTCCAGATCAAAGTTCTGCATTTAACACAGTTTTATATGCCTTTATAAACCCTTATAGATATAAAAATGATGTGCCATGTTTGAACACTAATAAATATACTTTGTCTAAGTTAAGTATGAATTCAGTTTTGATCAAATCAGTAGCCTGCGCCATTTAATATGAATCAAATACAAAAAAGATCAGAGCCGTGATTTCTGTGATAGCAACCCCAAACCCCAAATACTGTAAACCATTGTATGTTGGAATGAAAAAGGTCAATACTGCCTCACCCTATAGAAACTTTACTTTCATTTAAAGCTATACATATAGCAGGTCATTCTGATGCCTCTGACAATACGCACTCCAGTCTCCAATAAAAAAATCAGATCATTATCACCTCAAGCTGAGAGCAAATCACTCTGTACACATCCTTTGGCCCTCCCTTGGGCATCTCTCCCAAAAAAGACAGCCCCTGAGTCTAAAGTTTTTCCATGCCACATTCGCCTTTGTTTGTTCAACAGGGTTTTTTTGGTCCGGTGGTCCTTAATTCGGTAATATTGCCACAACACCACAAATAATAGATCTGACTGGCATGTTTTGTAACATGCACAGACAATAAATATGCTGTGTGTGTGTTTATGTCTCTGTAAGCTGCAATAGACTGGTGACATGTTCAGGTGTTTAGTGTAATCACCCAGATGTAGAATGCAGATATAGAATTAAGCAGTGGTTAAACTAGATAATAGAGAGACAAATGGATCTTACAGAGTTCGAAAAGTGTGTAAAGGCTTTGATATGCAACAGCTCATCATAAATAATCTCCAAGTCTTCAAGTGTCCTCTGCCCTGGCCTACTCAGAAACAGAATAATGAATAATATTACAACTCAGACAAAACCAGTTTCTTATTGAATGCACTCTACTGAAGCTAAACTGCTTAATGCAAACTATTAATAGCTAATTATTCATAGTGAGAGAGCAATTATGTTCACTTACGGTTTTATCAGAATCATGCGCATATGTGCATCTGTTCCAATCTGAGAAAGGAAGAGAAGGACTTCCTGCAACTCTTCCTCTGCCTCTCGTTTTTCATCTTCACTAGGCAACACCACATCCTCCTCTTCATCATCAAGAAAACGGTAAAACAAGTACTTGTCTTGGAAGTTAACTTCATGGTCCACTGTAGAATAAGTACCTCATTAATAAAGGAAATCCAAGAGTTCTTTTTGTGTCCCTACTATTACATTTATATGACTAACTACATTAAAGTGTATATTCTGGAAATTATATATATATATATATATACTCTTACGAGTATATATACACGAGTTAAACTCTCACGAGTTGCAATATTAGTTGTTTTATTTATTTGTAATTGTTACAGTTCTGTACAAGAAATGGTGCTATGATTATTGTCTAATGTGCTGTTTACATTTATTTATTTATTTTTCAAAT
>JAOUQU010431677.1:0-10144 GCA_028566735.1 Ammoglanis amapaensis | reverse complement strand
GGCATTAAAGGTAAAACTTCACAAATATGTATCCCGGTCTAAATGGTATTTTTAGTCAACTACTAGTCGATTAGTTGGAGTAAATGACGACCTCTGGTCGACCAACAAAATCCTTGGTTGTGGACAGCCCTAATCTTTAGTAAAAGTAAGTTAGTGTGCTTGATGTACAGTCGAATCTGGTTAATGGGACCATCGGTTTATGAGACCAGCCACTTAATCGGACCGAATCCTAAAGTACCGAAACGAATCCTATTATATGCGTGTAAGGTTGTTCGGACCAAAATTCCGCTTAATCAAACCAAAGAATTGGAGATCGTCTTTGTGGTGATTTTGTTCAAGTGCAGTCAGTCAAGAGAATGTGTCATATAGCACTGGATAAATTCTTTAAACGTTGACTATAATTTAGTGTGTGTGTGATCTAAACGAAAAAAAACTTTTTGAAAAACTAATTTTTAATGAACAAAGTTCATAAACAACAGTAGTTCTTATTTGCACTCTTGATATATGTGTATATCACACAATAAAGCTTTAATAAACATTTAATATGTTTCATAAATAATTACTCATCCCATTTTAGTGCAAGTTGGTTTAACGGGACCAGCTGTATATTAGGACCAAAACGCCCGTTTTCCGATGTGGTCCGATTAACTGGAATCGACTGTATATTATTTGATGAGCATTTTATTGTGGCCTTTAAAATCATACCTTTTATAAAGATTATCTGGAGAAGATCCAGCACAGAAGCATACACACAAGCAATTCACATCTCCGTGAAGAGCCAGAAGAGGAGCATACAAGCAGTTAATGAATATATGTGCAATATATTTACTTTTGGGTGACATGACTTCTCATTAACAATAATTATTACATTATAATGCTATAAAAATAGAAGTCATGACGTCACGAATACAGCAAATCACACCAAAGTTATTTGTGTTTTCTTAAAATAAATGTTTGTTTTTCTGCGCACCCTTTTGCAACTGACAGATTTTTTTCATATCTTAATTCATGTCTGTTAAGTTATTTAATTGTGCAAAATATACATTAGAAAAGTAAAGGTTTTACCATGCATTTGTTCTTTGGTTGTATAAAAAGAAGCAAGTTCGTTCTAGCATCTAAAATATATTTCCTAGGTTCAACATGTCTAAAATAATTATAACCTATTTTCAATATTTTGTGTCCTTTAGCTAAAAATCTTATTCAGAGAGAATTTCAGAATTGCTTCCATAAATGTGACTGTACTCCAGATTAAGTAGACAAAAGTTTAACAACAAATATGCTAATCACATTTTGAGAAAAACATTGGCCTAATCTGATCTTTTACTTTTGTCTTCTCCTCAAACGGTTGGAAGAAACATCCATAAACAAACACATAATTATGATGTCTCCTTCTAGGTAATTTATTCCTTCTAATAAGATCATGCAATTGTCCTACTAGATATATCTATAACATAATTTTAAAGTAAAATGAATAGACAGTCCTATAAAAACATATGCAGTTGTATGCCGATCGATAGGCAAGTTAAAGGGATTTAGGGCATTAGAAATTAATGATAATTTTCATATAGATACTGAAGCAGCCAGTTTGCCAGCCAGCCAGAGCACAATGTATTGCCTGCCCTTTGGAGGAAAATTAGTCCTAAAAGCTAGTATATGTTTGCCAAGATGAATCGCACATGGCCAACCCTAGGTATACTAATGGATGAGGACAATGACTGCTCTGAATCTTTCTACAAATTTCATAAGCAGGCCACACATATAACAAATAACAAACTTTGAAGTTAACATTCCACATGAAAAGAGGACCAACATCCAGCTAAATGGAGTAGTCTGTAACAACAGCGTTACATTGTCAAAAAAGAATTCATACCATGTTGCACATGGTCTGAATGAAAAGATTTGGAACATGACCAAATTACTGCACATTTAGTTACAAAAGTGTACAAACACAGTGCATATATGTTTATTACCTTCACTAACCATTGTACAAAAGGGTCAATTTCCAGTGAATGTCTACCAGAGGTGAGCACAACAGCAATGTTAAGATGTAGAATATAGAATAGAATAGAATATAAAAGAAAGCCTTTATTTTCATTGTACACAGCATACACAGTATACATAGTACACTGAGATCGGAAGCTGCTCCTCAAAAGTGCACAGTGAATAATGTGCAGATAAAACGGACAAAAACGGATGAGACATTTTAAATAGATATACTAGTTTGTGCATGTCCTGTTTAGCATTGTGATGGCTATGGGAAATAAGCTGTCCCTGAGTCTGTTTGTTTTGGCCGGTATGGACTTGCAGCACTTTCGAGAAGGTAACAGGTTAAAAAGGTGAAAGCCAGGGTGGGTGATGTCCTTCAGAATGTTTCTGGACTTGCTAAGACAGTGGGAGTTATAGATGGAGGTTATGGATGGCAGAGAGCAGCCAATGATTTTTTCTACTGTGTTGGTCACCCGTTGCAGTCTCTTTCTGTCGGCCTTAGTGCAGCTGGAGTGCCACACTGACACAGCATAGGTCAGCAAGCTCTCAATGGTGGAACGGTAGAAGGTCACCAGCAGGCTTTTGTGTCGCTGTTCCATCCTTAGCACCCTGAGAAAGTGTAGCCATTGCTGGGCCTTCTTAACCAGTGCAGAGGTGTTGACTGTCCAGGAGTGGTTAGCAGAGATGTGTGTCCCAAGGATTTTGAATGACTCCACTCTCTCCACACAATCACTATTGATGTACAGGGAAGCAGGGGTGGATCTTTTATGCCAGAAGTCCAGGATGAGTTCCTTAGTCTCTTAGTCTATGAAGGTGCAAACAGAGGAAAAGTGGGGGCCCAGTTTCTGAGGTTGGTTGATCAGAAAGTTCTTGATCCAGGAGCAGGTCGATGGTGGTAACCCCAGATTGGCCAGCTTGGGAATTAAAATGGCCGGTATTATTGTATTGAAGGCAGAGGTGTAGTCGATGAAGAGCATCCTGATGTAGCTCCCCCGTTTCTCCAAGTGGCTCAGCGCTGAATGGAGAATGGTGGCAATTGCATCTTCTATGGATCTATTAGTCCAGTATGCAAACTGATGTGGGTCCAGAGTGGGGGGAAGACAGGTTCTGATGTGTTTCAGAACCAGTTTTTCAAAGCATTTGGTGATGACTGGGGTGAGTGATATCGGGCGAAAGTCATTTAGGCTGGTTACGGAAGATTTTTTGGGGACTGGGATGATTGTAATTGATTTCAAGCAGTCTGGGATGATGGCTTGTTCCAGTGACAGGTTGAAGATGTTGGTGAAGACCTGTGCTAGCTGGTCAGCACATGCCTTAAGCACCTTCCCTGGTACGCTATCCGGGCCTGTAGCCTGTATACTAATAATATTAATATATACTCTAATTAATATTGGAACGCCAAAGTCACAGGTCTTCTGCAAGTCCCTGGGGAACTCTGGGAAAATAAGCAAAATAGCTAGCAAAATAACAGCACTCAGTCCTAGAGGCTAGCCACCCACCAAGCTTGAGTACATTAAGAAAAGCAAAACAAGCAAGATGTTAGGATACAAAGACACTATACTTTCACCGCACCTGATAAAATATAGTAGGCTTTATAGGGGCAGTATTTGTAATCTGAAATATCTGAAACACATAAAGCTTATAATTATAAGACAAAATGGATTTTTCTAAAGCGTGGTATAAATAATAAATGCAATGCCCACCTGCAGAAACAAATACCCAAGTGTAATAAAGCATAATATACATAAATCTTAATTGCTATACTGAAGAATAAGGGCAACAAATCAAGTTGTTGGAGTTGTATTTTTATTATCAGGAAATAATAAATATTTCAGTCAGTTGATAATGACAGCATGTTTAATCAACGTTTAATGATGCATTCCACACTAAGAAATTTGTAATTAATTTTGTGCATCTTTATCCACAGAAACAGAAAAAAACAAGTTTCTTGTTAACTCTGGAACGATTTTTATCACTAAACACACTTTGTGGAATACCCCCAGGTCTGTGGGTGTTTAAACCAAATATGGTCAAAGGCTTAAACTTAGGGAGCTTAGGGGTTCAAAAATACATTTGAACAACGATGTTAGGTTGTAGATGCCGGTGTGATTTGAGAGTCCACAAGTCACATCTGAATAGCCTTTGATAAATTCATCCAATCCCTAACTGCTCCCTGGCTGCACCATGGCTAGGTTCTCACTGGGATTGGATGAATTATTTAAAGGTTCGTCAGTGTATATAACAGATCAGGTTAAAAGATTAATTTTGTAAAACCACAGTGGTTAAAAAGTGTTTTTTTCTTTTCTGTTTTGCTTTTCCTGTCTGATCACTCTGGTTTGATGATGGAGGGTGAGGTGGGTATCGATGTCGTATAAGAGATGTTGTTTTGCTTTTTCTGTTCGATCATTCAGGGTTGATGACGGTGGTTTTGATATATATTTTTTTTACTTTCCCCTTGGCAAGCCATGACTGATGTATCACCAATGGCTGCTCTTGATAGATGGACTGAATAATAAAGAGCTCCAATTTATGTCCAGAGTTATTGGTAGTTATATTTAATATTTAGTTAATATAATTTTGTTAGTAAAGTCAACTTTATTTTTATGGCGCTTTTTACAATAGACATCGTTTTAAAGCAACTTTACAAAATACAGGACCAGTAGATACAGAAACCACTACAATATGGCCTTAGATATGATTTATATGTTAAATATCCTCCAGTCAACCCAATAATTTTTCATTGCAAAAGGTTTATGCTTTTATGAATAGACACATTGTTGCTGATATCATTGATTAAAAAAAATCAAATGAGCATTTACAGTCTTGGTTGAGCGAAGGACCAGTTCAGTTATTTTGTGAATAAAAGATATCAGGTTTTTAAGTTTTTATTAATATTTGTCGTTATATTTATACAATTAATTTGATTTTAATTTGGTTTTAAAGGTGATACATTTTTTAATTAAAAATATTACATTGAATGTAAAACAATGAGCAAAAATCTGACCTCTTTGGCCTAAATGCAATGTACAAATGAATGACTGTAATCTAACTATTTTTTTTATTTTTCTCCTTACCTTTTGTTTATTTACAGGACTAGGCTGTCTTGCCCAGGTTCTTCATCAGAACAATGTTTTTTCCCGATCACTAACCCACCTCGACCTGAGTGACAATGTTGGGTGCCTAAGTACAGAGGATGCCATGGTAAGTGAGTGAATGAGTAAATGAGTAATGAAGCAGCACTTGAATAGCGAGTTCACATGCCATGACCTTTACATTAGTTCTTGCTGATTATTGAACTCCATGCAATTTTTTCTCTATTACAAATATCCATGGGCTGCTTTACCAGGGTGGCCACCATAAAAGAAACCTTTTTAATCAAATTGTATGACCAATTTTATAAAAAAAAATACACAAGTTTTTCAAAATAAAGTATTATTTAGTACAAATTGAAAACCAGCTGTTTATGTAAAGTAAAATTTAAATATTTTTACTAAAACAGTGTTTTTTTTGTAGAGCCTCTTCAGTTTCCTGTCATCCCCCAATGCTGTGTCCCATTTAGACTTGAGCTCAACTGATTGTCCACTGGATACAGTGAGTGCTTTATGGTTTTTAAAGTTTTGTTTTTACCTTTTATTCTTATTATTTTGACATGCAGAAAAGTATTTTGTTTTAATTTATTTAATATTATAACTTGAGAATCAGAAGTGCAGGCACTGTGCAGATTGGTTGTGATCTGTTTTTGGTCTGCAAGGCACATTTGTTTTTTAACATTGGTTTATTAAGGCCCAAGTACCTAAGGCCTCTAAGTCACTTCCTAAAAGTTAAAGTATTATTTTCAATTGTGGTTGCCACAATCTTTATACAATGCTTACAAATTTTGATATATGACAAAGATGATATATTTTAGGATGTTATACGTATCATATGCAAGTCAGCCTTACTAGAATATGCACAAATTAAATGATGAATAGTCGTTAATTGTTTATATTGTAATGGCAGGCAATTCGTTTACTTGGGGCATAGCACTAGAACAAATGCAAAAATGCACGCGCTTCAACTTAGAATTTTGTGAAATGTGGTATGATCAAAAATGACGTACACTCTCAGGACTAGTTTCTATGACTCTTCCTACAATTTAAAATTTGTTAAGGGTTAACAGTTAACTTTGGTCAGTTGCATTGGGTAAAGTCAGTTTAATCAATAGCACTCCCTAAAAGTTCTAAAATAATTGATCAAATTATATAACAGTTGTTATCACAGTCTATTGAAATGTAGTAGGAACATTGTCCTCACAATAATGAACAGAGATCTGCTGAGTTTATATTTATAGACTAGAAGTAACACTTTAAACTATTCTGAAACTAATTGTAAGCAGTGTTGCCAACTTAGCGACTTTTCAGATCATCTAGCGACTTTATTTTACCAAAGCAACTTGCAACAAATCTCGCGACTTTTTGTGGTGTTAATGGAGACGTTTGGAGACTCTGAGACAATGTTGCCATGTGTTTGTCATTATTGTATTTGTATGATTTTTTTTGTGAATGCTGAAGTCAAACAGGTGCATGAAAATTCCAGACAACCGCGCACAAAATGTGAACAACGAGAAGCATGTATGAGTTTTCTTCAAAACAATGGCCATGATTGGCTGAATAGTCCACTATGCCCACCCATGCCTGAGGAAATAAAAGAAATGACTAAATTGGCATTTATCCAGATAAAGGAGGAGGGTTAAATGTAGAATACAAGTCGACACTTATGTTAACATTTAACAACACGACAAAAAGCTGATTTATGTACTGTACCTAAAAATGATTTATTTTGAGAAGTATTTTGTATTACGCAAATTGAAAATGAATTCATCAGCAACTTTTAGGACAATAGCTTCTTTTCTCTGAAGAATTGGCAACACTGATCAGAAGTACTCGTTTATGAGAAAACCAGTTAAAAGACCACAAAAGTTTACTTTACTAGAAATAAAAGCATGTGTAACAAGTGTACATCTATACATAAAGATAGTCTGAAGTGTCCATCTGCAATCCCTTTCACCCATCAATTCTCTGTGTTGTGTTCTGTGATGCAAACAGAAAGAACTCAGACCACAGTCACTGCTAGTAGGTGTTCTATAATATGACGACGTGGTCTGCTCTCAGTTTGTAATTCACAGGCTTATGTACACATGAAAATAAAAAAAGAAATATAAGAGATATGATATATCCATCATAAAATTAACAAAACCAGTTTTGTATGAAAATACAATTAAAGAAAACACAATGGCTTATAAAATGTATGCTTCAAACTATTTAAAGGAATGATGAGAGACCCATAAGAGGACGTGGTGATTGTTTTGGGGCAGGCTGGTGAAAAAAAATTTTTTTCACCCCCGAGTGAACATGGTGATTTTTTTGAGTGTCCATTAGATATTAAATTGAGAACCAGAGGGCTCACTAAGGGGTGAGTGTCATATCACCTATCAATCTGTTAGCATCCAATCATACAGCTCATCTTCCATGTAGTCTCCTCCGACAATTTCTGTAGTAAATGCATTTAACCAAATTATATTTCATCTCAAGGGTCCCTAAACTACCATCATGGATTCCTAACACCGAGTACCTAAACATTGTGTTGTAGATTGTTTCAAAAAACAAATTTAATTTCAATTAACAAAGTTCTTAAATTTGTTTGTACGTTTGCTATACTTGTACACAGCACAATAAAGGTTTAATAAATCTTTTAAATGTTACATAAATTATAGCACGTCTCGTTTTAGGGCATGTTCGTTTAATCTGACCAGCTGGATATTTCAGTTTTTTTCTGATATAACAGCTCAATTCTAATTTTTCAGGTTAAATGTGCTTCCTCCTTCAAACAGCTAAAACATGTATTTGTATCAGGCTACAAACAGGGCTGAATTCTAAATTCATGCAATACAACTGTTTCTTAAAAGCATTTGATACTATTTTATTCTTATACTATGTGAACATACCTTTTGTTAATATCACTTTTATACTCTTTTAAAACTTACTTTAGTTATGCCTAAATTGCAAAGATTTAACTCATCATCTATCAGATTTAAAATCTGTTATTCCACTTGTTTGAGTGCTTTTTAAACTACTATGCAGCCTTTTAACACACCTTTTAACAAACCAAAATGCTATGATGTAGCCTAAAATGGACACTTCTTGCTCATCCAACACTTGTCAGTCTTGACTGTTTGTTATTTTATCAGAGTAAGGGGTTGTGGTTGCCAGATTTTTTGCAAGTATGGAAATTAATATTAATACTAATCAATTACCATTGCTCATCATTCTTAGGGTGTAAGAATTTTCAGTGTAGCCTAGTGGGTAGAGCATTGGGCTATGAACCCAAAGGTTAAGGATTTAAATTCAGGCTTAACTCTGTCTGCTCCATGGGTAAATTGGCTGACCCTGCACTCTGACTCCAATTTCTAGACAAGTTGGGATATGCCAAGAGATATTTTGTTGTACTGTACATCTGTATATGTGTAATGACAAATAAAAACAAATTTGTTATTTTGTTTGTAATATAGCTAATGTTACCTCCATCACCTTAAACACTAACAGTAGTGGGTAAACTTTACTTGTTTTACTTTTTGCATTATAATAGGTGTAGTAGCCTAAACTAGATTACAGAAGTATTTTTTGTTTACTCATTTTATGTTGTTTTCAAATCACACCAAGGAAACAATAAATATCATCAGAGCAGACGCTGCCTTATTTTTGAGATTTGATTGAACAGTTCCTGGTAATTTTTACAAATGTATAGACCTCGGCAAAACAAAAACAAAACAAACTATAACGAATGAGCTTTCTTTCAGAAAAAAAGTAAACATTTCGCACCTATTTCCCTACTCTCAC
This sequence comes from Ammoglanis amapaensis, assembly GCA_028566735.1. Taxonomy (NCBI): domain Eukaryota; kingdom Metazoa; phylum Chordata; class Actinopteri; order Siluriformes; family Trichomycteridae; genus Ammoglanis; species Ammoglanis amapaensis. Next base: position 1,283 of record JAOUQU010431677.1, on the reverse strand, counting down.
TTAAAAAAACGGCTCTCCTCTCTTTAGCATTGTTAAATTCTCATAAGAAGTTGTGGCCTTAACTTCACCTTCTTGATCCTATTTGACAATTAGTAATACACTCTATTTTACTTTCTCTCAAACAAAAAAGATTTAATTTGATTATGTGACTCAATTTGTGTGACTCAGGATGTAGGAAAAATTTCAGTACAGGGATATTTGTTCACATTAGCTGCTATTTCTCATTTTGTAGCTATGTTTGCTAGAATGTTAGCCAGGTACCTAATAGAGACTTGGGTTTCTTTGCCCAGCATCGAATGCTGAAAAAGTTTGAAGTGGTTGCATCTCTATTTGTTACCTTGACTCCAAATCTGTTTCGTGTAATTGTACTTTTATGTTTAATACAACATAACTTTTGTAGTTAAACAGAATTAATTTTGGGGCATGTTGCTTGTTTTCTGAGCACAAATTCAACACTTGCAGCCTCCATAGCTTCCCAAGATTGGCTGCAGATATTCACTTTGTTGCTAGGTTATGGAGAAACTCAGCTGAGCTCCCTAGCCTATTACAGCATAATTTAATTGAAAAATGATAGTTATGCGATTTATTTAGTCTCTATTTGACAACAGGTTGGTAAGTATTTTTAATTCTTCAAGTCAGTAAAGAAGGTGTAGTCTTAATCAAGTTTTAGTGATGCTATCTGCTTATCAGTGGCCATATGTTTTGGCCATGTAGTGCATTGTTAAATAACCTAGTTTCATTGGCTTAATACCCAACCAAAATATTCATTAATTTATTTTTCTCTTTTTTTCTGTAGCTGTTTGTGTCTCTGTCTGCTGGCTGCTATACCAATTTAACTTACCTCAACCTCTCCAGAAACATCTTCTCTCATCGGTGAGATCAGCAACAGTGAAAAGCAATAAACTAATAAATAGTTTGAGAATTATAAGTACATTTTAGCTTAATAATGTTATTCATTCAACTCATTGGCTTTGTTTTAGGAAGGTGCGAGAGGTGACACGCAGTGTGAAGGAATTTTTTACAAAGAGCTTGATGCTTAAATATGTTGGACTGTCTGCCACTAGATTACTTCCAGAGGCTCTCAGGTATCAGTCATTTTAAGACAACTTTAACTGAGACAGAGGGCCACTTAAACCACTACATACAATAAGAATGGATAATAACTAATAATAACTCAACAACTTAACTCAGTTTACAGTTTGAACAATGTAGATCAGGGGTCACCAACCTTTTTGAAGCTGCGGGCTACTTTTGGGGTACCAACTAATGCGGCGGGCGACCAG
>JAOUQU010431667.1:0-10146 GCA_028566735.1 Ammoglanis amapaensis | reverse complement strand
AAACTGGTCGCCCGCCGCATTAGTTGGTACCCCAAAAGTAGCCCTCAGCTTCAAAAAGGTTGGTGACCCCTGGTCTATACTATGGATAATTTTCACTTACTAAAGAACATTATACATTTAAGCTTTAGTCTGGACTTTTAACAAAATTCAGAACCTTTAGGTTGTAAATATTTAGTACAGACCTCTTATAAAAGGCAACTTACATTACAGTTACAGTATAAACATTGAACAATTAAGGCTTAAGGATATTGCTCAAGTAGTGAAGCTTGAACCACGGAACTTTTTTGGATTACTAGTCCAGTAGGTGTAATGGGGTCCGGCGATATGAAGTCAATCAAACGTTTCCAGGCGCTGAGGTGTTGAGGGCGTCCAGGGCGTTAAATACTAATCCCACTAATATGGTGCTTGAGGGATATGGGGGCCTACCTGAGATCCAAACCTCGTCACACCTTCAGGCCAATAAAGAAGAATGTATGACCAGAAGGTTGGACTAGCACAGTTGAACTAACACAATATTAGTAATGTTTGGACATAGTCTTTTTGCATTGTTGCTTTTTAAGATGCACATGAATGCTTTAACTATACCAATATATTTCCCATTTTTACTTAAAACATTATATCATAGTTACGTTGTATCATAATTATGTTACAAAATATGTTTTAATTACTTAGATACAACTCAATTTAACGGTTTGTCGGTGGTGTTCAACTGTATCCAACATCCTCAGATTTTATATTTCATGCAATACTTGTCTCCTCCACTAGAGGGGACTGCAGGCGCATTGTTGAGTCTGCGTATTTAATAATTTCGAAAAAGAAGTAAAAAAGTATTTACTTTCAAATGTTCTTTTAAGTATCAAATGTAAAAGTGTCGTGATTTATTATGACATTTAACGTTTTATTATAAATGATGTAAAAAGGCTTGATTAATTGAATTTTAGGTAATAAAGTCACTCTTACATTAATGGCATTTTACAGACACTCGAATTAAGAGTGACTTACATTCATCTCCTATTTTCTACACTTGAGCAACTAAAGGTCAGAGGTCTTAATCAAGGGCCCAGCAGTAGCGGGATTCGAAATTAGAATTAGAACTAGAAATGATTTATTAAGCCTCTCAGTCTCAATTAAAGCGAAGTGTAGGAGTAATTCTTAAATGTTAATTTAATGTCTTAAAATCTCATTTATGACACCTGTCTGATTTTTTGATGACGTCAATTCCAATTCCAAACCCAAATTCCCAACTTCCAAACCCCAAATTCCAATGCCAAGTTTGAGATTATTTCCTGAGGAATTTCAAAATCAGAAGTTTAAAAATGTTAAAATGTCTTCTCAGTGGCATCTCTGCCCCCCGGTAGCGACTTTTAACAACATAAGAGACCTCTAAACAGGTCTTAACTTTTCGGGAGAGTAAGAGTGATTCTTAGACTTCAGAGTTTTGATAACTTGTACTTACACTAAACTCTGAGATTAGGAGCAAATGTAAGAATTTTTCAGCACTTAAGTCCAAAATTCCACTCTAAGAAGTTTGATAAATACGGGCCCAGAAACTGTTGGTTCAAGGCTCACTCGCCATCGTTGGGCCCCTGAGCAAGGCCTCCGTTGCTCGGGAGAGTCCGTTGTCATTGTAAGTTGGCGTCTGCTAAATACTGACACAACCTTCCATATTTATCCTGGCTCGGGACCTGCGCTACAATGCACTTGTTCATGCATCTTAATGATTAGGACAATTCAATTAGTGTCGTCAATTCACTTCCAATGGCTGCATGTTTTTGGATTGTGGGAGAAAACTCATGCAGAAACAGGGCTTAAGCTTTGAGCTTCACAAAGAAAAGACCAGGACCACCCCACCTGGAGATTGAACCCAGGACCTTCTTACTGTGTTAAGCGACTGTTTTACTTACTTAGCCACTGCGGCACCCAATTGTTGTTTGTGTAATAACATTCGAAATGTCAGCGTTGGTGTGATAGCTTGTGTGATGGCTACAGTATTCATCCGAAATCTGACTCCTTTCAGATGTGACATTATTGATTTGGTATAGTTTTAACACTGCATGCTTTTCTTCACACAACCATCCTATTTATCCAGGCATGGCACCGGACATTACAATGCGCTGGATTGGACCAGCTGGTGGAAACGCAAAAGTTTCTTAATGCTGGTGTGCTGACAAAAAAAGGAATCCCACTGCTCCACCAGGGTGCCAGGATGCAGCTGGAATATTAGTGTGATTTATTATATAATTCATTATTATGTTTATTGTAATTCATCATAGCACTTCCGATGTTCCGATCACTTATTATCAGTGTAGCACTCACACATAGTTGATGGTTGTACTTCCCAGTACAAAAATGTTGCGACTTGCAGTACTATTATAGTTTATAGTCTGAACAATTGAGGGTTAAGGGCCGTGCTTAAGGGCCCAACATTGACAACTTAGCAGTGGTGGGTCTTAAACCAGCATCTTTTGGATGGATTACTAGTCTATTACACTAACCAGTCGTCTATAGCTGGTTCCCAGTATTGGTTAAGGTTCTGGACTAATGATCGAAAACTTCAATGGTTCAAGCCAAGTTGGTACTGTTGGACCCTTGAGAACTCGCAATCGCTCACAATGTATACAGCCACACTACTGCTCGGAATCTGGTAACCACCCACACACACACACACACACACACACACACACTAACGACTGAATATGTGCAAGATAAAAGTTCTCGTCTAGATAACTGACTGTACAGACTTGGGAGCTGAAGCCGGTAGCATCTACACGGTTCTATATACAAGGTTGAGCGTTGGTGTTAAAATAATGTTCTGCATCATACCGGCTTAGTTCCCATGACATCCCGCGACCGGGCCAGTCGGGTACAGAGGATTACAACATGATATGTGAGTGGATCGTTGAGCTGCTCTTCAATGAGCTCTGTAATTAGAGCTTATCATGACATCCGGATCACCTCCGTTTCAATGACTGAGCTCATGATTGGGGATTAGGAGGTTTTTTGGTTTAAAAATGTCATAGAACTTTTAATGTTTTTGCCAAAAAAACGTCTATTTACTAAACCTTTAAACGTACTGGGTTCTATAATTTCTTGGGATCATTTGCACTAAATGATAGTTCTTCACATTACATCATGTTGTCATTAAAACCCAATATCATAAGATTTAAATCCACTCGTTCTGTTCGCTTTCACACCATAAAGGCCTGGGTTTGAATCTTGGGTACAGCAATATGAAGATTTCTGTTTGGAGTCTTTTTGGAGTTTTGCATATTCTCCATGTGTCTGCATGGGATTTTCTCCCAGCACTCTGGTTTCTTCTGACGGTCCAAAGACATAAAATCAGGTTCTTCGGAGATATCTAAATAAAATCCTTTGTCCTTTGTATTCATACCCTGCAACTGACTGGCAACCTATTCAGGTGTTTAGTGTATTGGATGAAGCGCTGGTAAAATTAGATCATAGAGAATTGTTTTTCTTTATTTTTATATATTAGTTCTTTGAAATCTGAAGATGATTAGAAATGTTATTGTGATGTAATGGTTAACAGTTTGTATTACATACATTATTTGTTAAGGTTCCTTTTCGCTTAGTCTCGGGTCTCATCGTCAGAGAAGGACTCAACATCAGCAGAGAGGAAGTGTAATGCAGTAAGGTTATTGGATATGATGAGGAAGTGTGGAGTTCTACACCACTATCATATGGTAAAATTATTCCAGTAATCAGTTTGTGTTGATCAAGGTGTGGAAGTGTGTGTGTGTGTGTGTTTGTAGAGGGGGGGTTTACAACATTAGAAACAGTATGTTCTTTTTTTTCTTTATACCTCAACATAACGTTCACATGAGAGCTCTGTTTTTAAAGCTTTGCCTCCAGCGCACCAAGTCTACTCTTGGAAACAGACCTTACATTCACCAGATGGTTTCCCAGCATTCCTGATGGCACTCACGAGTGGCATGCCATTTCATTGTTACTCTATCCGATTGCTCTTGGGACAACCTGCTGGCCTGAGAATGGAGAAAGTTATTTGAATAGAAATGGCATTTCTTCTAGTGCTTCAATGCTAGTCTTATCTGCTTGGCTTTAATTTCTTTTTAATGATACGTTCATGTCACACCGAGACGAAACAAGACAAATCGAATCCAAGCGTCTCATAGCTGCACTGACTGAGCCACCAGGCTGAAAGTCAGATTAAATCAACACATTGGATACGTGATCTCTTTAACTCTTCTTGTTTCATTTCTAGTCCCTCATGCTTATAGACTCACACGTTACCGAAAAAGCCGAAAGCATGAAGATGAATTAGTAGAATCTACGAGACGTTAAATCATTCATGGCTTTTCTTTTGTGTGTATCGACGACATTAAGAAAGTAAATATAAATGCAGAAATACTTTTGTAAAACCATTTAAAGCGGGTCTTACACATTATTGGGTGTTTTTGGCATTTCACTATGGTGCTTTCACACACTTAGGAATTATTCCTCTGCATTTTCTTTCACCATACCCGGGGGGCAGGAGTGAGCACACATGCCTGGTGTACCGGCAAGCCTGAAATATAGCCACGCCTCTCATTGAGCGGTTAGGGGTTCAAGGGCACTTCAGTCGCCTCCTGAACCAGCAACCTACCGATCACAAAGCCAGTTCTCTAAGCACAAGGCCACGGTTGTCATTCAGAACAATGGGACCAGGTGGCACAACGAGTTAGCATCTCAAATATTCTCTACTGGACACACTTAAACGTAACACATACATTATATATTATTAATTGAGCATTCTGGGTCATATTCTTGACTGGAAACGTTCAATCGTCACACAAGTTTCAAATGATACACAAAGTCACATCAAACACAGTCTTGGACAGTTTGCTCTCTTCAATTTGCTTTACTGGGAGAACATGCAAACTCCACACAGAACGCTTCCGAGGCACACCTGGGACTCACTATCTGAGGACTAACTTCGCCACGTTTGGTGTTTCTGTGAGGCAGAGGAGTCGTTCCGCTATGAATTCTGGGATTTCCTTATTGATTAAGATTGTACATTCATTTTTAAGAGGACCTAGTAGGCAGGGAATGAGGCATCTAGGAATTGGAACAGCCTCCGACCTCTAGGGACCACACAGGATGAGGATGAGGTTAAATCTTGTCGAGGTAGTTTTCTGATGTCCATGATGTCCAAACTTTTCCCGCTATTAGAACTGATAAACAAGGTCAACGAGTGGAAAGCAACATACAGGACAGACAGGGACGTATTAGTGGACTTACTTGTCTAAGCTTACTCGCTTCCAGCGATGGATTTTTGCTAGCTTGTCCGAACACCCAATACAGAGCAACCTGCTGCTAACTGATAAGTCAGCTCCAGAGAGTGCGCTTAAAGCAACTCTTTGTTCGGACCTGTTCTCGGGCCGCAAGCTCCTAAACTGGGTTTCAGAATTTTTTAAGCTCTGCTAGACTTTTGTTTATGAGGGGTGAAGTTATTTTCATCGTACGTTTTAACCGTTATAAATATTTGTTGCGTTAGGGGCATCAGCAAATCAGCGGATCGTAGGAAAATTCTGATATGATATACGAGCTACAACAATGACCTGGATAAGGTGAAAAAAAGACATAAAAAGAAATAAAAAAAAGTATAATAGAAAAGATGTCCGAGATTTCTCATTATTCATACAGTAATAATAATAAATATTATCTCATCTAGATTCTAAACGATGGTTGGACTGCAATTTGGACTTTGAGAAAATGAGATCTAGGGGATCTTGATCGAAAGGCTGCAGTGGAACCACCACACACACACACACACACACACACACACACACACACACACACACACACACACACACACACACACACACACACACTTTTGTATCGATGGTGGGAGGACATCATGCTCCTGAAACAATCTAACTCCACACAGAAAGGATCTACAGTATTCAAAACGACTTCAAAATTAATATCATATTTTTAAACTTGACAGAGAATAAAACAACTTTTGGTAAATAGTAGGTAATGAATTGATTCTTACGGCTATATGTATATTTATATATTTACAGGGTATCCAATAAAAATGTATACACACCTTTTTTTTTCTTCACTTCACATCACGCTATTTACAAGACAAAGTCTACGGTAGGAAATCTGCACACAATTACCCAACGATGTGTTTTGTGATGTCAGCAGTGCCCGGACCAGAATGGATGTCAGTTTGAAAACAGTCGTGGACAAAATACTTGAATACTGTCTGTAGATTCTACAGCAATTTGGAAATGTACTTTAATAAACACTTCATATTAAAAATGTGTATAGTAAGTAAATATATTTCTAACGATGCTATTTACTTGTCCACACATGCCACACATGCAGAAAGACCCCGAACTGTTGATATCCGAAAATCAAAATATGTGTAATCATGTTATGATAAATAACAGAGGGAAAACATATTGAACCCATGAAGAAGCTGATATCTATCGGTTATTAAAAACCAATTCTGCCACTTAGTGCTAATTAGCATCAACTGCTTTAACTCATGACCTATAAAAAGGTGTCTCGTTACCACGGTGCCAAACCAGAATCGTGTATCCGAAGGAAGTTTGAATGGGCAAATGTCATTCTTGATTAAAATAAAAGATCTGCTGCCATCTACTATGATGATGAAGGTGAAACGAGGGTGGACGAGGATCCCGAACACACAGCCGAGGAGACTTTCAGAGAAAGAAAATAAAGCTGCTTGGATGGCTCAGGCAATCAGGTTATCTGAGTCCAATCGAAAATCTATTGAAGGAACTAAAGCTCAGAGTTTGAATAGAAGGATGGAGTTGTTCGTGTGAAACAAAGGACCAGAATCACACCTGAGTGATGTTCTATATACAGGAGGTGTCTTGATCAGTCACCTATAAGGCATCATTTCATTTATGGATATCTAGGGTTTGGTTTCCTTTCATGTGGGGAGTGGAAGAGTTGTTACCGATATCTGATGAGGGTTCCATGTCAATAACACTTATATAATTATAAATATTATTACTTATACAACTGATGACAAGTTCTATACTTCACACACTATATCTATCTACCTACTTACCTACCTACCTATCTACCTACCTACTTACCCACCTACCTACCTACCCACCTACCTACCTACCTATCTACCGAACAACCTACCTACCTACCTATCTCCCTACCTACTTACCCACCTACCTACCTACCTATCTCCCTACCTACCTACCCACCTACCTACCCACCTATCTAACTACCTATCCACCTACCTCCATACCTATCTATCTACCTACCCACCTACCTAACTACCCACCTACCTACCTACCTACCTACCTACCCACCTATCTATCTACCCACCTATCTACCTACCTACCCACATATCTATCTACCTACCTACCTACCCACCTATCTAACTACCTACCCACCTACCTATCTACCTACCTACCTACCTACTTACCCACCTACCCACCCACCTATCTACCTACCTACCTACCCACCTATCTATCTACCTACCTACCTACCCACCTACCTACCCACCTATCTAACTACCTACCCACCTACCTACCTACCCACCTATCTATCTACCTACCTACCTACCTACCAACCTACCCACCTACCTACCTACCCACCTATCTAACTACCTACCCACCTACCTACCTACCCACCTACCCACCTATCTATCTACCTACCTACCTACCCACCTACCTACCCACCTATCTAACTACCTACCCACCTACCTCCCTACCTATCTACCTACCTACCTACCTACCTACCTACCTACCCACCTATCTAACTACCAACCTACCCACCTACCTAACTACCTACCCACCTACCTACCAATTCATTTAATCCATCCATCCACCTATCTCTCTCATCATCCATTCATCTAATCTATCTATATATCCACCCATTTTCTTTGCATCCATTCATCTAATAATCTATTGATCTAATCTATCCATCCATCCACTCACCTATCCATCCATCCAGGAAATGTCAGTACATCCATTACATTCACAGATCTTTTATTTTCATCATTGATGTAAAAATGTGCAATTAATCAGATTTCCTGGAAGCTCGTACTTTCAGCACAGTACACTAGGCCACCACCACCTCCACCATTAAAACCTCTTTGAAGGGCAAAGGCCACTTATTACCACAGTTGCTACATGGGAAATCTACCCAACGTAGGCGGTCTGAATCTCTTTCATGCGCTTAAAAAGTCTCACACCTCCCCCAGACTTTTAGGCTTTCTTACAGTAATCCTGAAACCATCACGAATTAACCAGCGCCTGTAACTGCCAAAGGTTTGAGAGATCATGGGAAAACAATCACCATTATATCTGACTTTTCTTAAAAGCGCACATTAACTACCAAGTCTTATAGCTCAAACATCAAAGTGAAATCTGCACATCAGCTACTTGATACTGACAGAGCAGGGAGTATGTTTTCCTCTTACAGTCCAAGTACATGCAGCAATATTACATACATTTTTGTCAGCGGGTCCGATACTTGGTGCCTGTGTCATTTTTCCATATAACACATAACTTGATTTATGGACGATTATGGGTTGTTCCCAACATCTGGTGAGAACTCGATGTTAATAGAAGCTATATAGAAATTTATTTATTTACATAATTGGTGGCGAGTTTAAAACTTAATTCAGCTTCTGTATGTTATTTTAAAAAAGCTTTATACATGTAACAACTACTGTATTTAAAGAGCACAATAACTTTTCTTCTTTCTGTTCGAGCTTCTTGAAAGCAATATTTTCTAAACGAATCAAGTTTCCATTTGCACCCAAGTTTTCAGCACTTTTAAACACTGTCTGCACACCAGCATATCAGCTGGCTGGAGAACCCGCAGTTAGGAGACATTCCAACGTGTGTAATGAGCTGAATCAGCCCCCCCAACCATCCCAGAATGCAATTTTCCCCACAAATAGCTAAATTAGAACAGAATTGGCATTAACACAGAGATGAGGTGAGGATAATTTACTAGCTTTCATATCCACAGCAGAGACTTTTCTTCATTATAGTAAATAGATGAAACCCTGAAGGAAAGATGGGGTATTCGTCCCGGGTGCACACAGCTGCTGCGACGGTTGGCAGGATCAGACCTCCAGAAGTAGCTGAGTTTTATGCCCCCTTTGTCTTGAAAGTCTTAAATAAAGTCCTTCTAGCATGTGAACTGAATGTAGATTGTGCCTCATTCAAACAGATCAACATGAAGACCAATGGCAGTGGGACACAGATGGGCCTTTTGGGACACACGGGACAATTTCAGTGTCTACAATTAACCACACTGCATGTCTTTGGACTCTGGGAGGAAAACAGAATACCCAGAGGAGAACACGCTAACCAAACAGAAAGCAATGGACAGCCAACTAGAGTAGCTCTCAAGCCACAAATCGATGTGCATTACTGACCATGGCAAGGTCTTCGAAACCTATTGGCAAACCTTTTTGGACTGAAAGCCCTAGCCCAAAAAAGTCCTGACTCTGATGTCATAAAACAGGTATGTTGAATATCTCAAACTACATTAGAGAGCTTCTGGCAGGATCATTTTCTACTTCACATGTTCAACCGCTGGTCACACACCTTGATTTATCTTTATTATTGGGATAAATGTAGAGATAGATAGCCGTCGCACATTTATGGGCAAGTTCAGGTTGCAAGCGGCACAGTAACATCCTGGACACGATGTCAATCTATTGCATGTCTTTATGTAGATGCCTAGCTGTAATCATTTACATAAAATAGACTAGATCATACATGCCTATAGGTCTATAAGTTGGAGTGGAAGCAGATTTTGTGTGCTACACAGAATCTAGACCTCAAACCTGATTGTTATCCCAGTTTAGCTAGGGATTCGAACCCAAATTCCATAGGCCCAATGTAGTAGGCTAGCATTGAATACCAATGCACGGATTACTTTAAATATTCAGAGAGATCTAAAACAACCATTCCAAATTGACATCTGGGTTAAATGAAGCCTAAAACTAATTAATAAATCTTAACCTCTTGAGACCCTGCGTCCTCATATGAGGACATTACATTTCTGGTTCTCTGCACCATTCTACCTAATTTTTTAAACTTGTTTACTCTTTGGCCTCATATGGAGACACTGCCCGTACCACCTAGTGGTCATATGACAACATAACACTCA
>JAOUQU010431656.1:0-10146 GCA_028566735.1 Ammoglanis amapaensis | reverse complement strand
GAGAGGGAGATATGGATGGATGGATAAGTAGATAACCCAGAACTAACTACACCTACCAGCTCTTACCAAGATTGTTTTATAATCTCCCTCGATGAAGTTCCTAAGCGGAGTGAGAAAGTTGATGGCCGAGCTCTGGACGAAGTTCTTCTCTGAGCTTCCCAGCTCCTTCTCCACCTCTCCACATTTAATCAGAGCGCTGCCTAAGAGAGCCAGAACCAAACACCCACTCAGTCGCTCCGATCTTAATTAGAACCAATATAGCATGGGGCCGAAGAGTTACATAGATTTGAATGTGATCACCCCCCTTGTGTGGGTCTTATGTTACACCTTGCATGCGTTTTGTTTCTGAGCTGTGTAAAAACTCATGAACCAAATGAGGATGGTGGCATAAAATTAAGTTTTAAATCAGAGCACTAGTACAGTTTCAACCTAAATGTACAGAGACTCATGCTCCCCTAACCCAAAAACATCTAAACGTGACAAAGTTGTTCTATTGCCCACATTACATCTATGATTATTTGATTTATATTATATTATGACTGGCCTTTGATCTTTTACGACTAATGGACTTTAAGCTCATTCTGCACAATATTTGATGGCTAGAAAAGTTTAAAGTGCACACACACACATCATGTACAATTAATTAATTCACCCTCAAAACAGACTGAAAGTAATGTGTCCTTTCCTTAATAATAATGTCCTGGCTCAGCATGTCATTTCCATTATTCAGATCACATGTTCTATAAATGAATAAAGATAACTCAATACAGATGACTGAACTTGACTCACCATAGGCTGTGCCGGCACCGAACTCGTGGCCCGAGTCAATCATGCACTCCCCCAGCAGCTCATGGCTGTTAGCTCGTGTCGGGATCTTTTTGTCCAGCTTCTCATACAGGAACTCTTCCATCCTCACATCTGTATAATTCACACAAATCACTTTAAAGCAGTCAGTCATGAGACACACAGTTCTTACTTAAACCGATTAACTGTGACCACCACACACACACAGGATCAATTTTTCTTTTTACAGAGGGCCGTTTTGACATAAACATTACACCAGAAGGCCACAAATGATATTTTTCCAGACCTGTATGTAAGATAGAGTTATGTAAAACCAAAATCAAATAAATGTCTATATCGATGTGAGATTTTACAGTGTCTTTCTGATAACGACTAATTATGAAGTATGTATCAGTGGGTTGATCCAGGTCTAAGTACTTCCTGCAGTTTCTCATCAGTTTGTCTGTTTACACATGAGATTTTATTCGTTTTATTAAGAATAATAGCTGTTCATATGTGTAAGTGTTACCAAACATTGAGATCCACAACTGTGCGTTTGCAAAGAGACCGGTAATGATTCTCTGACTTGATACAATTCTAGTCTCATATCTCTATGTTTACTTTTCATTACTGCCGAGCAATTCGGAATCACATTACATGAAATTGCGACAGAAAGTTTGAAATACACAGTGACATCATTATTCATTTCATCCACCATGAAAACCAGAGCAAATGAATACTGAGGACAACAATCTGTTTAGTGCCCTCAAGTGAGTGCAGCTGCATTCACAGCGACAACAGTACTAACGATCAGTGAGTTTGAGTTCTGCCGGGCGTGACCCCCGGGCCGTATTTTGTGCACCCCTGAGGACTTACTCAGATTGGGTTGCAGCAGCACTTCTGTCTGCTTCATTATTCTCTCGGTCCAGTGTTTCGTGGTGTCAGCTTTGGCCAGCAGGTTCTCCAGATGAGCGTCCAGTTCTGTTTTCTCTGCCTGTCCGAATTTCTCCTCTGTAAACTTACAAAGAGTGAACAGAGTGTGGGTATACATTGTTTCTGAGGGAATAAAGCTGATAACATACCCGGTGTTTACTAGGATCAGATCTGTTAAACACACAGTCATGGGAATATGTGAGGATTCTATTAGATGTGGATCTGATGCTGTGTGTGTGTGTGTGTGTGTGTGTGTGTGTGTGTGTGTGTGTTTGATCGGGACCAGATTATTTATGACCGGGCAGCTTTCTGATTTAATGTTTTAGATTTATAAATAATTTTTTTTATTATTTTATTAGTAGTATTATTGTTATTGGGTAGTCCAGTGGTTCTTAACTCTGTAAGGCAGCACTGTGAAAAATTTCTATTGTAAAAAAACACTACATTAATCAAAAAATGTGTTTTGAATCATTAAAACTAATACTATTAATAACACACACGTCTTGCCATTCAGTGTATTAGTCATTATTTAACCTAATTGGTGTTTACTGTAGCACATACATATTTGTTTGTTAAGATAAGATAAACAAGCATAAATTACCAGAGCTTTTGGGTCTTCTGTATTATGTACAAATCTTTACATAATACATTATTAGCAGCAGAGCAAAAAGAACAGATTATGTATTTATCTATTACTGCTTATATCAAATATATTAACAAATGGAAACTCAATAAATATGACATAACCTTTATTACATATAACGAAGTAATAAACATAAATTAGTACCTGAACTGCCCGACTGAGGAAAGTACCGGCGTCAGTGGCAAACTTCCTGACATTAAAATCCATGTTTTATAACTTATCTAAATATATAACAAATAATGAGTTGAAGGCTAACGACGCGAACTTCGAAAATCACAAGCTTAAGAACAAACTGTCTCTACAAACATAAAACATCAAATACCCTTGATTATTGCGCTATAATTCTTCACATAATAGCTAACAACACATTAAAAAATATTGAATAACCGAGTTAAAGTGAATTTTATTGTAAGTTTATTCCAGTCAGAGATCACTCAACAGTCAGTGCTTGTGCTAATGCTAACGATATCTGAGGAGACGATCCGAGGGCAGGAACAAACCACACACCCTCATTCTGATTGGCTAATACAACTTAGAGCTGCAATCTTATTGGATACAAGTGACAGTATTAAATAAGCCTGGAACACGTCAACGTCTGTTTACAGTTCTTCAATTCAATCTTCAGCAGATGTTAAAAAGCTTTTATCACGATGGAAGCTATTTCCTTTTAGTAAAACCATCTTGGATTTACAAATCCATGTTAATTCATGTTTGTTCCATCTGCGAATAACGTGACAACTGAAACTGTCCTCCTCTCTTTCAACCTAACTAAGCTAACCATGTTATCATGAAAATGTAAAATTGTCTGATGCACACCATATAATCACACACACACACACACACACACACACACACACACACACACACACACACACAAATAAGAAGCAGTGAGGGTCGTTACTGAAAATGTTTGCTTTATTATGGAACTATAATGCACAAGAGGAATAGCAGAGCCCAAACCAGCACAGCCCTCCTGTAGTGATGGTCTGAAATCATGTGTGTGTGTGTGTGTGTGTGTGTGTGTGTGATAGTGAGTCTGTGTATTTTACTGTGATGTTGCCATGATGCTGGATACACCTAAAAAATTGAAAATTCACATTAAACATCAATTTTAAGAAATGTGATTATGCGATTGGTGTGGTGTTAAGTTTGCCATTCATCTGGGCAGTTCTTACTGTCGAAGTCGATTTTCTCAACGATGTTTTTGGGCTTGACACTTTCCTCCTGATTGTAAATAAATATCTGATTCTCCTCGTTCTCCTGCCAGCCATATTTATTCATCCACACCTTTACCTGTGTGTCTGATATCACACACATTTTAACCACATAAATATAAAAACACAATTCAGACAAGGAAGAGCATTTAATCAACAAAATCATAGTGGCTCATACCGAGTGGATCTCCTAGCATCTCTGCCAACAACTGGTGCTCAATCGTCTGATACGTGATTCCTACAACATGGCAGATAACTACACACACACACACACACACACACACACACACACGCATCACAGCATTCACTGTATCCACATAATAGGTGTAGCTTTGAATCTGGTTTGATGATACCATTAAAACTCACATTTCCGAACGGAGTCCTCAAATCCTGTAATCCCATCGATCAGCTCCCTGTTCTCCTCCAGATTTGCCTACACACACAATGAAAGCAACATTAGCAATACTGCAATGGTGTGTGTGTGAACAACTGGTGTGGGTATAATGTATGTGTCTGGTACCCAGAAGCTCTGGAAGTGGCAAGTCTCCAACAGGTTCCCAAGGTTGAGAATCTGTCTAATTGGTCGCTCCTCCTGCTGTTAACTCATTGAGGAATCATTATTAGACTTCGGTACAGTTATTAAATGATTTAAATTAGAATATGAGTCTTAATTAATGTGGGTGTAATTTAGGTATTCTCTATCGGTCTATGCCGGTCTATTGCCTACTAAGTTATCTTTAGAAAATGAACGTAATCAGTCAGCATGGGACACTCATTTAAACAACGCTTACAAAAAAAGAAAATATGGGGCAAAAATCGTTTTTCACATGCTATAAAATTGTGTATTTACCTGCAGATTAAAATTTGTCATTCAAGTTTAAGCACTTTCAGTAGATCTAGATGTGCAGCTGTCTAAGTTTTTAAATACACCTTAAGTGTCTAAGCCCCAGGTTCTGTCTCTCTTCTGCTATCTGACAATACAACCAACCGAGCATGTATGACAAAAGGACGATGGGACAGGGTTTCCTATCGCCTGTGATCGGTGAAGGTGCCAGTCTAGGTCACTTTTTGGTCAATGTGTGTTATGTGCATGTGATCAACTGTAATAAGGAACCGAATATGACTGATAGTGGGGAAGGATACGTGAGGTTGGTCAATCATACACTTGCACAGCGTGAAGTCTGTATGGGGTAGGTTGGTGAGAGCCTTCAGCAAAACCTGTGAGGTTACACTAGTCTGGAAATATGCTGGATTAAACTGGTACCTGAAAGAGAAAAAGAGAGATTATTAAAAATCTTTAAGGAATAGAATCTGATTCTTAAGGAGTATTAAGCTCTCTATCAGAACACTTACAGTTTGAGAACAGCCAGGTTCGCCTCCAGATCATAAGCGTTCTCTTTCGCTTGTGTCTCCACATAACGCTCCAGAGTTGCCAGATTCTCAGGATTATACCTAAAACACAGAGAGAGACTTTGATTTACTTAGTACTTGGTATGTCAAATCTTATTTATATAGCAATGCATTAAATAATTTAGTCTATATGTACATGTATTATTTTATAAGCTACACCTACTACTGCTGAACAGATAAACGTTGTTGTGTTTACTATTACTGAGTGTAGCCTAGTGTATGTGTAAGTGCAGTAGTGTTGCTATATTAATGTCATGGGATGAGAAACTGTGAACAGGTTTTGTGTTACAATAACAATGTCAGGACGAACTACACTGAAGAACACAACAACATGTTAGTGTCAATGCAGTATCATGATCTTTTCAAACCTCCACCTTATATTTCTTTACCACACTCATTTTAATGTTATCATTTCATACAATAAACTTTTATTTCTGCTTAAACTGTTAAACCTGCACAATTAGCATTAGCATATTAGCATGCATCGAGCGCTGTTACCTGTCTATGCCTCGTAACAGTTTAGCCACGTTGGCTCTCATCTGCTCGAACGACGTAGCCATAATTAATCACTTAATCCCGGTGGTTATAATACTAACTGATAATATGAAAATAAAAAAACAACCCGATGTGGGAAATTTACACGTGCGAGACCGGGCTACACACAGGAAGTGAACCGGCGCTACAGAGGAAAAAGATTCCGATGGGAAACAACGATTCCGCGGTATTCAGTTCCGATGCATCAAAAAGAAAAGAGGTGCTAAATCTGTATATTAAAATGTATAAAACTACTGAATAAGATGTAACAAATAATAAAACAATTGGATACAGGCTAGACGAGTTTTGGCACGGGTGGTATGGTACTCTGCAGCCTCTGAGTTGGTTCATAATTAAAACAAAAATATTTTCCCACAGTTATGTACATAGTAGTTACCGTAGAACTAACAGTTTTTGGAAGCTGAGGGTCAGAATTCAGGGTCACTTATTATTTGGTTGTCTAGTAAGGAGTCTTTCTGAAGGGTACAATAGCAGCTTAACGTTTCATGTTATAGTCCAAAGCTCTACCATTATGCTCCCATTATTCCAGAGCATGCTTTAATAAACAGAACTGATATAAGCCTATCTGCTAGTTTTCTTTTTTGGCACCCCCGACAGTAAAATAGACAGGCAGTCCAGATAACTGGAGCTATCAGAAATGTGTTTTTGTGTTGATCCGTGTACATTCTATGTTATATAACATGGGACACCTACAGAAACATTTTCTTACATCACATAAATATAATGTAGCTTCACGAACATCATTACAACACTGACTGGGGACTGAAATTATTTAGTTTGGTAAAATGTTTTTAGACAAATTAAGGTATTAAGTAAAGATGCTGTGGCATCCAACAGTCAAAATCCTAAATCTGGTACCAACTAATTCCCAGCCCACTGCAAGCTTGATAAATTGGTGGTGCAAGATTATGAACTAAATTGATTTTCGTAACCTTTGGGATTTCTGAAAATGTGAAATATGAGTGTAATTGATTAAGCTGGAAGCCCTGACTTACTACTATTAAAATTTAAACCTTATACTATACCGTGTATACTTATTCTTTAAAGTTATAACTGCACAGAGAACAATTCTGAGACATGAGAAGGAAAAATATCCTTTATTTTTTGCTGAATAAATTTTGATACACAAATTCCTGCTTCATACAAAAAAAAAAACAGAAAACGTTTGCAACATCCAAACAAAAACAAAACAAGTGTCACGCTTTTGTAGTGTAGACTCGTCACCAGAGACGTGGCACTTATCGGAAACGAAACCTAACAAATTTTTGCAAAGAAAAAAAGTGTATATATATATATTTCATCTAGATGGTGATGCTCAGAATACGACTACAAATCCACACAAGTGACGTTAAAAATATTTTAAAATCTGGAGAAAAAAATCCAGCCCACACTAATCAATCCAAGGATCAATGAAAACACCTGAAAAAAATCCCACCCCCTAGTGGACATGCTCATTAAATATCTCAGATACATCCAATCTATTCTACAAGCCATCACACATCCAAAAACAGTGTTACTATAACCTTGGAGACACACAGATAGAAAAAACACACAAATCGAGAACAACAAAAATACAAACATGAAACGATGTTGGGGGGGGGTTAAGCACGCTCTCCACGAATTCGGCGTGCCAGTTGGATGTCTTTGGGCATGATGGTGACACGCTTGGCATGGATGGCACACAGGTTAGTGTCCTCAAACAAACCCACCAGATATGCCTCGCTTGCCTCCTGCAAACACAGTCATCAGCTTATTAGACATAATACAAGTAGAAGAAATGTGAGATGCAATATAGACTTTTTCAAGGACCCTCAGGTATTTATGATATTAACATTTTATATACAATAGATGACTGTGGCCGCTGATCGTTGGCATTAAAAAAAATTAAGAACTAAAAATAATTTTAAAGTAAGAGTCCCTGTTAAAATTATCTGTGCTAAATGATGTATTTCAGCACAGATTTGAAATATAATTTATAATTTTTTTTTTAATTCAAGCGTCAAAAATGTTATCTTTAAATTGGACAAGTAAATTTAACCTTCTAAAACTGAAACCCAAAGGAAAGGTAATAGAGCAATGAGGTCACTGATAAGCCAGTAGATAGCGGTAATGTTTGTCTGTTTTTGTTTGTTGGATTTGTTGCAGCAAGAGCTTTAAAACTTTCAAATATGCATTAATTAATCTAATGTTCCAACAGTTAACATTTCAGTGACTGCACAAAAAGAAAAAAAATAAATGTAAGAAAATAAAAGCCTAATATTTTGGATGTATTGTGTTCAGTGCAGTAATAAAAAGGAGGGGGGGGCATTCTGTGGGTGACAACTAGAGATCTTTAAGATACCAGTGTTATATGGGGAAATAATTACGATCACACCTTTAGTCTTTTATTATTTTTCTGCAGTATGTAATTGTGTATATGTATATAAATATGTATTTGCTATTCAGCAAGACTAACAGTACAATGTACAGTGTGAGCAAAGATGTATACCTGTAAAGCTCCAATTGCGGCACTCTGGAAGCGCAGGTCTGTTTTGAAGTCCTGGGCAATCTCTCGAACCAGGCGCTGGAACGGCAGCTTCCTAATAAGCAGCTCAGTGGATTTCTGATAACGACGAATCTCACGGAGAGCCACGGTACCAGGCCTGCACACACGTTTAACAAGAATCACAAACATTGCACATATTCATATTTAACATGATCATCAAAAGAACAATGAATAGTGTATGTACCTGTCCCCATGAACAACATTTATGATTCTACTTCTGTACCACAAGCAGGTCTGTCTAGGACAGGGGTCACCAACGTGGTGCCCGCGAGGACCTCATGAGTCGCCCGCGGGCCTGTTCTAAAAACAGCTCATAATAGTGAAATTTACCAATGAATTGCATTTTTTTTTTGTCGCGATTCTTTTTTAAATCACATTTGCATGAGCGGAGGGAGACAACACGGCAGTAGGTTGAAATCAACCCCCAAATTAGTGGATTTATCTGAACCCCACAGCTTAATGGATAGATGGTGGATCTGTGGATGTAACCACTCACCTTGTACTTGGACCCGGACCTGTCTTTGGCTGTACAGATCAGTAAGTAGATATTAGTGCGCTGGGTGGTTTTGTCCACATGTTTACCGATCGACAGCACTGCTCTGCATCCTCTGCCTTTGTTCCTCATGCCACAAGAGGGCAGCATTCGATTAATCACCTCCACATCGCACTGCAACTTCATCGCTGCTTCGATTAATCGACCGACACCTGCACACGAACCGAACCCGGCTGCACCAGTCCCGTCCTCCACAAACCCTTCCCGCCCACTTATAATACTTAAACACATCAATTTAATTCGCAAAGGCCTGTATGTGCGCTTATAGAGAGTCTAAAGAAGCGCAAGTGTGACGAAAGCGACGGCATAGCAACGGCTAATCGCGACGCCTGGAGTTAGCAAACAAAACAACTTAGCATCGCCATTCCTTCTAATACCAAAGAATCGATTATATTCCAGAATTGTGGCACTTTTTTTGTCGCTCGGGTTTCTTTTTTCTGTCGAGTGTAAAAAGAATGGACGCGAATGTAACGAAGTAACGGAGCGACTCCAGTGTTTACCAGAACAACTTCTCCCGCGCTGAGCCACGGTTAACTGCGCATGCGCCGAGAGTCGCCGTCATACAGATTTATTTATTGTTGTTTATTTGTTTACTTATTTTCAGAATCGGCCCTGTGCTTTTTACACATAAGATCTAGTTTATTTTTTAAAAAAAAGGAAAAAAAAGATCTTTATCTAGTTTTGTCTACCAGCGCTTAATCTCCTTTAGGGGATTGTTGCAGGGTACACACACGGGTCAATTTCGGTACATCTAATTGACCTGGCTGCATGTCTTTGGACTGTTGGAGGAGCCCACACAGACTTTTTGCAGTCCAGAAGGATTTGTCATCAGCATTTAAATTAATTCTTTAATTTAAGGAGGGGGTGGGGCAGTAGTGAGCACACATGCCTGGCACCGAGGGCACCCCTTGCCCCGGCGCTCGGGGAATGGTCAGGGTTTGATGTCTTGCTCATGGGCACTCCAGTCGCCACCTGTCGACTCTAGCGATCGAACCTACAACCTTCCGATCACAAGTTTCAGTTCTCGAAACACCAAGCCATGGCTTTTTCCTGCGTGTTTTTGGACTGTAAAAGGAAATTAAAATATAATATATATATATATATATATAAAAAACCATATACAGTATTTTAAAATGCACTTTACACGTGAAAACACAACGCCTGGGACTTTTATTTTAAAATGCTGTATGGAGCTTTATTTTGTTGTACCGGAATGTGAGCGGAAGTGGAACTTTTAGCGCCAACAGATGAACATGGAAGCTCGGAGGCTGAAGACAATATTCACGACAGCGTTCAAAATGCGCGGATTAATGTTGAGGCCGTATGTTGTTTTATTATCATTAACAATATAGTTATTATTTTTATTATATTTTACACCTGTATAAAGTTCTGACGTCGTTGACGACAGTTATTAGGATTGGTTACCTCAGAACAAAACGTCAACATTGATGACGTCACAAAGCAGAGTACATACATGTATAATAAAAAATAATAGAGCCTTAATTTAACG
>JAOUQU010431618.1:0-10149 GCA_028566735.1 Ammoglanis amapaensis | reverse complement strand
AACATTCTGTAATTCGTTTTCTCTTCATTAAGTACTATTAAAGTCTAATTTCATCTGAGGGATATTCTAAAGGCTTGCACGCTTCTCTTACAAATATTTGTATTTATAGTTCTATTTTTGCTCAATTTATATAACTACATATATTATATTGTATATTATAAAATACTAAATAAAATAGTGTAGTTTTGTTTTAATAAAATTAATGTTGAAAATGTTTTTAACATTAAGCAAAAGGAAACGTATAAATACTGCATATAAATTCTTTTCTTTAAATACTTTCCCTGGAAGACATGCACAAATCTGTCCATTTAAAGGAGACAAATCAAAAAGCTGTTCAATATTAAAAAGCAGATTTCTTATCATTCTGGGGTTATTAGGATTACACATGTTTATTGGTAAAAGTATGTGTGGATGTGAAAGTATGTGATGCACTGCAATCGGTTAACATAACAAAGCTAAATGTTATTATTATAAAAATTGTATTGGTATTATTATTTTGATAAAATAATTATTAATAATGTAATTATTATTTTTAATAAAGGTTATATTTATAGTATTAATATTATTCATAATAACAACAATACCATCATTATTTTTTATATATGACAACGGTACTTTAAGTGGACAGTCGATTTAGACTTTTAATCAATAAATTCAATAAAAGAAAAAGATTTCCAAATTAGTGATTGTGATTGTAGATTAGTGATCTTGTTGAAAGATGAAAAGTGAGTATTCAGTGCATCTAGATCAATAACAAGAGATCACTTGGTTGTGTGTAGAAGGGTCCATCATATCTCTAACAAGAAGTATTGGTTGAGAAGCTGTGCCTGAGGCTTATTATTATTATTATTATTATTATTATTAGTAGTAGTAGTAGTAGTAGTAGTAGTAGTAGTAGTAGTAGTAGTAGTAGTAGTAGTAGTAGTAGTAGTAGTAGTAACCTAGTAGTATTTAATAGTAGGATTGGTATTGTTTTATACCCAGTATTTTCCTATACGTGTCTGTTTCCCGCCCTTTTCCTTCGCATCTAACGTTGAGGAAACGAGCGCCCCTGGAGGTCGATGCTCCTCTGTAGTGTCCACATCAAAGCCTTGGAGATAAACACAGTTAATTGGGGGGCGAGGAGCTGAGACCACTGTAAGCACAGATGAGTGATAAAGGAAGCAAGCAGCATGCTGTTATCCTAAACGATCCCTCTACAAGCACATTGTTAGCACTCAACACTCATCAGTGGGATTAAACCTTCAGACATGATTCAGGTCGCTCAGTTCTAGTCTCACTGCCTGCTGGCATCTAACAGTCGTGTCACTGAATTACATAAACGTTGGATTAAGTGCTTCATCAGTAATAAAGTTGCATTAAGAATAGAGTTGTGTGTTTACTTTGTACTTACTGGTTGATGCGACTTCGCAACTGCAAACCTATTTGTGTACAATTTATTTTTTAAAGGCGTTTCACCTTTATCAACCTTCAGTTTGGGTCTAAAGACTTCTCATAAGCAAACTGGGGGCTAATTGCGACAGGACAAACATGTATGTTTATTTTAAGGAGCCATGATAACTAGGGGACTATATCAATTGTTGATTTTTTTTTCCTTCTTGGTCAACTCATTTTTGATGAAAATCTTTCACTGAATGTTTTGGTCTGCATGGTTGTTATTGGTTGATGCATTAATTGCTCTGTTTGCATGTGAAGTGCTGCTGGAACCTCTGGAACTTTCCTGCTACTGTAAATCCGTTTGATGTCCAAACCGCAGCGGCGCCACCGCCTCCCCGGGACACCACACACATGTTAGTGCAAAGCCATTTGAACTCGATTGTCATTCCTATTGTCCTCTAACAAAAGAAAGGTGTAGTGAGGAAAAGTAGAAACTAAACACACTGAACAGCAGGACTGCATGATCCAGCATGTCCGAGCTCAGGTCTGAGCCTGGATCTTAAAAAATTATAGTTTATAAATTTGTGTGTAATAATAAATACTAATGCAGATATTACCTGGACCACATTATGTTATCAGTAGAGGAAGCGACACTATAGTTATAGCAAATGTTTCCAAATGTTAAGACAAATATCCTCACGACTACCATTTATTCCACCATGAAAACCAGTAAGATTAGAACGATTGTCCTAATATTATTTTTAAATCTGTTTGATTTGATTTGATTTTTAAAACTATAGAGCATAATAGATACCTGTTATGGAATCAAATACGCAATCACAGTAACCGAATGACTGTGTAATAACAATTTACTTGAAACTATGGGTCAGTGATTAATTTACATACAGATCACAAACAATGTGTTTAATACAAACTATACTTATTATATATGTCTACTAACACAAGTACACATTCTGATCAAATTATGTTAAAGTGTATTTAAATATTCTAATAGTGTATTATATAAAGGTGGCTAAAATATACTATAACTATGTAATTATGAAGAAAAAATAAGAAAATGTACTTAAGTATGTTCCAATGCGTTTTAATGGCGTCTCAGATAATACAATTAATACACTTAGTTGTAATTAACTATTAAGTTTTGAATTATTTATTAGTTATATAGTATATTAGGTGATCATTTTACCGATGTAGTCTGATATTACAAAGACATGTACATAATTTCCACTGTTTTTTAAGCGTTTTTTAAGCGTTTTGTCTGTGTTGCATGTGCAAAACAATCTTTTTTATATGTCAACTCTGATTTGCAGTGTCTTGTCATTAATGAGAATGTTGGCATGACTTGTGGATATCGAACGTAATAATGATGAGAATTAATAGTTACTCAAGAGAGGTATTGGCTATTTATGTACTTTGTACATAATGTATGTAATTTTTCATTAAATATGTTGTTGTTTGCGTTACATTTCCCTTATTATTCATTATATTTAGAATATGATGAATATGAGTTCTCAGCTGTAGTCATGAGCCTTAGAACTAATTCTTATCCAGCTGTTGGCTTAGTGTAAAGCCACTCAGACAGCTGATGTCTCAAAGAGATTCTCACAGACTCAGTGGCGCCAGGCTTTCACACAATCACAGGATATGTAAAGACTTCAATAACGACCCATTAGCCCTAATGATTGCGAATTGAGCAGGCGTTAACACACGTACATGCATATGCTAATTCGAATGGGCGGTGGACGCCCATATAAACCCCTGGGCCTCCTTGGGGGCTTCATAGTCTCGGAACTTTCACTGGATTTCAACCACTTTCGACTTGGACCCAACTAGGCTGCAACATGGTGAAGACCTTCTCTGTGGATTGGCTTGCTCAGAGCTATCATGAGTGTAAAGATGGACCCGAAACCAAGGACTCAAGCCAGGCTACGGCGAAGAGACACGTCCCATGCTTGGTTCAACCAAGACCTCCGACTTCTTATGATAAGATTTGCATTCAACCTAAACTCAAGACTCGTCAGACAGAACAGAACATCAACACAGATGGATTCAAAGAGAACTTGTTTTCTACACCACCCACAACAAGGAACTGCTCATCTCCTAGCTGTAAGTTAAATCTTACTGTGTTGTTCTGTGAAATCCAATATTATATAATCTTATACGATTAATAACCAACTTTTCTTTATATTTTATTATTCTTAGCTTCGGAAAACAGTGGCTACTCCTCCGGTTACGAAAGTGAAGCAGCTACATCTGAATGTCTGTCTATAGAGGATGGTAGTGAGTATGAGAAAGATGGAGGTGCCCAGCGCAGAATTAGGACCAAATTCACCCCAGACCAAATCGTGAAGCTAGAGAAGCTCTTTAGGAAGCATAAATATCTGGACGCAAGTGAAAGAGCCAAAGCTGCGCAGAAACTCAACCTCTCCGAGACTCAGGTTGGTGCACTATGGTGACAATGTAATAAAAATATAGAAAATATTATCATGTTGTTTTATAAATGTACGTTTTCTTAACTTTTCTATTTCTCCATACTAGATTCGGACTTGGTTCCAGAACAGGAGAATGAAAATGAAGCGGGAAGTGCAGGACATAAGGCCCGACTACACCATCCCAGCTTTGCAGCATGTTCTCTTCCCGGCCATCACACCTCTTCCGTTCCAGTGCTACAACGGACAACGTGTGTCTTACCCTGGTATTCACCACATCCCAAACCAACCCACGATCACCCCGATACCCGTTCATCATTCCATTCCGCACCAGCAGATCCATCAGCATATGCCCAAGCAGTTCATCTCTCAACACGGACGCCATCTCATTCCACTGCAGCAATATTATTAACCTGAACCGAATGAAAGGACTTATAATGACACACTTGTGTGCAATATGTACATTTGTGTAAATATATTGTAAAATATATTGCATACGATATTATTAAGAAAATTGTTTATTTATAAAGAAAGACGTTATATTTACAATGCCATGTTGTAAGTGCACTGTTTAGCAATAAAGAATTTATATCTGATTTCGAGTCGGTTCTTTTATATGTAATGCTGATACGCATGTCGGTTGTTTCTAATGATATTATAAGAAGTAATACATAATACAATAATTAAGAGATAAACTGAGTTATAAACTGAATAAAGAGATAAAACTGTTCCATATGTATTATTATTATGACATTTATAATTGTACATGCCATTAATAATAATGGCAAAACTTTCAGTTAAACATGGCGTAATCCCATCTATATAAATAATGATTCCAGTCTAGATTTTTCTAATGGATAAACATAGAATAGATGAGTCTTGATTGGAAATTGTTCTTTAACAAATTTGCGTTTATTTGTCATTACACATATAGAGATGTACAGTACAACGAAATGTCTCTCTTCGCATTTCCCAACATGTGGAAGTTGGGGTCAGCCAACGTACAAAGCAGGACCCAGCAGTGGCTGTGTAGCACAGCCCAGATTTGAACCCTTTTGGGTTCATAACCCAACTAGGCTAAACTGTCCCTAAGGCTAGAAGTATGAGTATGTAAAATATTTATTTGTGATGTTATCTTTTTAAACGGTCATTGATTCGATCTGGTCCTCGGCCACATCCACAATTTAATAAGATTATTAATAATTTAATCCTTAAGAAATGCTATTCATCGTAATCAGCCATAGCCATTCATGTTTACAGAACTGAGACTGAAACCCAGATGGTGGTTGGATGGACGGGGGGGGGGTAATAAAAGCCAGGTTTCTCACTTTAAAAGATGAATACATTAACACAAATAAAAGACTGAATGAGTCGGATATAACTTGATCCTGGATACGTTTGTATCACATCAGTGGGATTTAAATGAGTGGATCACATGCAGAAGCGTTGATCCCCTCAAAATGCGCTTTTATATGCATCTCTTCTTATTCTGTTTGTCTGTGCAGCATCACTTCAAACGCAAGCTAACGAGTAGATCATGGCCTACAATTAGTACTAATTAAGCAGACTATTGATTAGTTTACTCTCCTCACAACAGCCTAAAAGACTCAACGACGCCTGGAAGTCTGCGCACTATAAGCCTGGACTCGATGATCCCGGTGTGTTTGATCATTCCACAATAATCTGATGTAATTAAAATAAATCAAAAGTGTTGAAAACAGCTGTTTCAAAGCGAGATCCTTAACAAACAACATCTGTTTATCTAAAGGTATCTTTAAAATAGTTGAACGTAGTTCGTGTATTATCTAAAACTAAAACAAAATGGGAGTATAATGTGATAACATTAATATAACATTAAGTATTACAAATAAATATAATTTAATATTGAGTGTATTTTTATATTTGTTGGTTAGTTTGTTTAATATTTAAACAATTTTAATACAACGTTTATTTAAATGGACTAAAAAAACAACTTGAACTAAAATATTAAACAGGCAAGCTAAGGTTTAATCTTTTAAAACTTGATAATCATAATAAAGTTCAAAGTAATCAATAGTTGTAAATAAGATTTTGCTGTTATATAAAGGTGTTAGATATTTTATATATTACAGACCACGTGTGACTCGTAAACCACTCGTATTTGAGAAACTATAATGTAAATATAATTGCAGAAGACAGAAACACATCACCTGACTGGGGTATCCTATTTCATATGTTAAATCCGTTTACACACATTTAACTAAATGGGGAAAAGTTTGTCAGAAAAAACATATAAGATATATTGATAATTTCACTCCAAAATGATGTAACAACGACTAATGGTAAAGTAGTGACATTTTGTGTAGATTTAAATATAAAAAGAGATAAATGGCTTTTTTGATCATGTCTTTGTGACTCAAGCAATGACAATTTTTTTTACAGATAACAATTTGAAGGTGTGCCCATAAACCTGACATGTATTAAGAGCATTAATGTCACTGCATTATTATTTCTGACTGTTATTATGTATATTACATATACAAGGATCATTGATGGTCTTAAATGATATATGTCATGTTTTATGGCAGGCTTATGTCACTAAGATCTTCAAATAAAAGGCAGATCACATATTTTATCACAGTTGACCAGCTTCACGAGGAGACGATTTACAAAAAAAATGTCACTGATTTAACACATTTTTTAGAAAGGTGATATTAAGGAAACTGTGATCAGACTTTTTCTACATTTCCGAGTCAACCATTGGCTGTCAGGTATTTGGGAAGTGTAACAATTGTTCTAAAGTTTCCAGGCGCCAGAGCCTATAATTTAAATTCTTGTCTACAAACATTAAACAGCCTTCTCTCACATTTGCTGTGCTTTAGGTGTGTCTCAATCAAGTCCACTTTAGTGACATAACAAAACAAAACAATTTTGACTACATTAAATTAAAACAGACAACTAGTATTTCAATGATATAACCTATTGATCCAACATGAGGTACTGCAATAACTTTTTAAAAGTTAATCAAAAATAAATATAGTATTTTAAAATGCATGTAGCTTGGTAGCTTGGCTACTTTACATACTTTTAACCTAAAATACATCATAGATTTTATATTTTTCAAGACCTGTATGTTTTGTGTCATTTGATTGGTTCATATTGTGCATAATAAAAACACATTTCTTAATTATTTGGCTGCCCAAAGTGATGAAATAATTAGATTTAGTTGATTATTTTCTATTGTAACTGGTCCGTTTTGTCGGATCACATGAGCCGATAGTCAATAATTGCCTCGGTGCTCAGACCTGGTGGCGCCAGGATAACAAGAGTTCCCGACGTGTGAAAAACAGCAATTGCGACATCTATTAACTTTCATTACAACGCCCATCCAACACTTATCGTTTCGTCGACACTCCTTTACTTTTGCAAATCCAGCTAACACCTAATACTAATAGTCGAGTCCCAAACTGCTACACACTGATCTCATCATTTTACTGGGCCAGGACTCTAGAAATAAAATGGCTAAAAACTTTTTTTTTGTAGCTTGGCTGTCACAAAGCTCTCAAAAAGACAAAATCGTTTGATTAAAAGCACCAGATGAAGAACCCATCAACTCCCCAAACAAATTCTGTGATACTATTTTATGTTAAGTATAAACCCAAAGCTCATACAACATCTGTTAAATAAGCTAGTGAAATATGCTGTATATATCATGTATATTTCGGTTAACGTTTAGGTAGCTGTGGTTATACTTAAAGCGTTTATTTGTGAGCACAGTGAGGCAGAAGCAGGACTGAACCACAGGGTCCAGCTGTGAAAAGCTTTCAACAAAAACAAATACTTGTAAGATATTGGTATCTAGTTGGTATGTAATGTTTTGCTTGGGTGCACATCTTTCTCATGTTTTTTTGTACTTACTTTAGATGCTGATGTGGTTTCAGAACACAAAAATGAAGCTCAAGCGAGAGGTTCAAGTAATTCGGACTGAATTTTATAGATCAGCTCGAATCTCACCTTGGATTTCGCCCTCGCCAAGACTTTTTCAGCACCCACAGTGTGGACAGCTCCCACACACGACACCACACCTCAGACACACAGACACGAAGGTTACACACAATTGTGTTTTTACTGAAAAAACATTTACATTGTAAAACATTTCTAAATTTAGACTCTTTATGTTTTTGTTTCTGTATTGAGGTTTTAACATTGTTTTGCAGTTAAAGGAGAGCTAAATATGTACATACCAGACGTTTTTATGTATAAATAATAAATACATTATTAATGCAGACAATGTCAATGCAAGTTAATGAACTTTAAGTCTTAGAAAGTACTGTAAGACGAGTTGTACTAGCATGACAGATTGGAATAGTCAGTGGTTTTGTTCTATAAAGTTTTGTTTAAAGGATTTGTTTACTGTTAATAATAATGGTTTGTTTATTTAACATAGGAAAAAAAAAACCTCGAAACACAAACTATTTTAAAAATGTGCAATATCGAGGTACACACATTTACCCCTGAAAATAATATTCGGATGTAAAATGTATACATTTGGACAAAAAAAATCAGGCCAATATTATAGTCACATGACTTATTAGTATTGTTGCTATATTATATGTAATATATATATATATATTATAATAATTTACAGTTAAATCCCCTTTGCTTGATCCGGTTGGTCCTGTTTAATCACCTGTCCTGTATAGATTTCTGATAATCCTGGTCTGTAGATAAGTATTATACAGTTTACAGTACTTCAGATCAGCCTCTGTGTATACACTCTTTGTTTGATGTTGGGGTCGGTGTGGCGCACCGCTCGGTCACGGCGGGTTTTCGCACCTGAACCAATCATTGTGCCCCTGTTTGTGTTCTTGTGTGGGTAAATACACTCAGTCAGACACCCCAGCAGTGCGACACCCAGGCCGGTCCGACAGTGTGCTGCTGCTGCGCCGTTTGCATCCTCAAAGCCACATCAAAGCGACTGTAATTGCCCGATCATTGAGCTCCATTGAGCTCCGTTGTGTTTCAATCGCGGAGATTCACACCCACTGAAGAGGCGCGAACCTCTGGCGCCACTGAGTCTGCGGGGTTGTATTAACATGCGGCACCTACATTCACTGGGATCCGCTAAACCCGGGGCACATCTATTCCCCGGACTTAATGCCTGGATGCCTGGAGGAAATCATCTGTCAGGGGTCTGCGACCAGACCTGTGCAAGATGTTTTGTGAATAATTTGGTCAATAATGAACAATTGGTGAAGTGTTTAAAACATTCCAGGAAAATGATTTGTAAATCTTCAAAGGATAATTGAAATATTTATTTCCATTTTGCAATTCCATTTTCCATTTGTAGATTTCATAGTTCATATTCATACTTCATAGTCATTTGACTTCTGTGAAAAATGTTATGGGACTGTCAGGTTTCTACAGTAGTACTGACCAAATACCAAGAGTTATTTTAAAGTTTTAGTATTAAAACTTTCATAGTGAAATTTTAAATATTTACAGTACAAGTGAAAAACAGACAGTTTAATCTTGAACGTTCACAATAGTACCAGAAACTTCCACAGTAAAATGAAACTATTTACAGGTCTGTTATAAATGGATGGTAAATTGTCCACTGTGTTTTTGTACTAAAAACAACATCATGGGTCTACTGGAAAACATTTATCGTACTGAATTACTGCATACTGAGCATCATAGGTTCCAGGTTGCTGTTGTTGGGCCCTTAAGAAAGGCCCTTAAGTATAATGCAGTTTACTGCTAATACAGGCATCTGCTAAATGCTGAACATTTGTGACATAAAAAAAATCCCCACAGAATATTAAAACTTTTACATTGGTAAACAATGTTTTCAGCATAATTGTCCAGTTTAAAAACAACAGTTGTTTTTCAATAGTTAATTACTCAATAGTTACTCAATTTAAACGATGTAAAATATAAACACATTTGAAACGCTTCAATATTTATAATAAACTTTAAGATTAAACCCACATGTTGTTAATCTTATAGTTATCACTTTAGTTTGACCTTTATCACTGATCTTGTATTGATATTTGTCGTGTTAACCTTCTCGATTTTGAAAATATACCAAAATAAAAGTCCTCGTGCTCTGTAGTACAGTTTCAGACAAAAACAAAACCTGTCAAAATATTATTCAGTATCACTCAGTGTTGTGTACACATAACACACAATCAACATTTAACGCGGCGAGAAGTAATTACATGTATATCATCATATAACATCTGATATAGCGTGTTTAAAACACACACACACACACACACACACACACACACACACACACACACACACACACACACACACACACAAACTGTTACACAAACGT
>JAOUQU010431607.1:0-10149 GCA_028566735.1 Ammoglanis amapaensis | reverse complement strand
GTCCTACTAATCACAAATAGCTAGACGAAATAAAAAACGCACATCAGGGAAAAGTCTGGCTCTCAG
Source organism: Ammoglanis amapaensis (assembly GCA_028566735.1). Classification (NCBI taxonomy): domain Eukaryota; kingdom Metazoa; phylum Chordata; class Actinopteri; order Siluriformes; family Trichomycteridae; genus Ammoglanis; species Ammoglanis amapaensis. Next base: position 10,083 of record JAOUQU010431607.1, on the reverse strand, counting down.
GAGGATAAAGATCTGTGTATCGGATCTAAATATGGTCTATGTTAATGTGAACTAGATCCAGAAAAGAGGTTACAAATACTTCCGTCATTGTGTAGATAGAAGTCTACACTCGCTTTTCAATGTCAGACTTGCATTTCAGCCATGCATATGATAAAGGTCCAGCAGGCCAGCTGCCATGGTGTGCAAAAGTGACATAACATCAGTAGGATATAAAGTGACACAGCTCCTAAGAAGCTTAGCTGCTTGCAATGTTTTGATCCGCTGCATTACAGAGGCAGAGTGGCACTGCCAATTTTCAGTGTAGTGTAGCCAGATGGATACCCGCCAGCCCACCATACCCTCCATTCCCACCCCAAACACATGATTGTGGCTGGATTAGATCAGGACCCGAGGAATGGAAAGACGAAACAGTATCCCAACACGGGCTCGAATTGCTCGCTGGACTGTAAGAGGTCCGTCTTTCCTTACGGAAAAATCCACAGCACTTCCACTTCCAATTAGCATGACCTTGTTATCTGTATCGTGAAAGTCAAAACCAAGTGAAACAGAGAACGACGATGTAGAAGTTAAACTTACAATGACTATTGTGACTATGACATGGCTGAATGAAAAGTAATCAAAACTATGTCCGAGAACTTCTGCATCGTTATCATGTGCGGCTGGTCGCCAAATTGGTGACAGTTCAGTTCGATTTTAAAGCTTTAAAGTATGCAAAGACGAAAAGTGCCATATGCAACCGTACTTAAGCTGACACGTATCCTCGGATGGGGTGGGATCGGTACAGTTTAGCACACATCCAAACAAGTGAGAAACACAATTTATTTGTGATCGCAAGGCGTCAAGGGGATCGGTCCAAAAATAATTTCTGTCAAGTCATTAGACTTGTCTGTAGTTTGGCTATTTCAGCGAGCATTTATCCCCATGAGAAACACCAAGGCAATTTCACAATCACACTCAAACTGCTTGTGGCTGCACTTACAAAGGAAAACAGAGCTTCAGTTGAGGGTTCATTCAAGCAACTCAGCATCTTTGGGTTATGATTTCTCTGCTACATATCAGTTCGCTATCAAAAATGCTAAACACAAGAATCAGAAAATTGTATCTACTGACTGTAGAGGAGGAATGGGATTAATATTTCAACTTGCTAAGATTGCAGGAAGTGACTCTCAGCTCTCCACGCACCATTTCATGCCTTAAACAGATGAAAGGAAATCCAGTATATCAATGATCAAGGTCTCTCTCCAACCCGTAGCGCTACGAGGATCATTTCACATCACTGATCAACCTAGTGCACTGTGAGAAAGGGAGGAAACCGGAGTTACCGGAGGAAACCCACACAGACACTTGGAGAGTTTGCAAATTCTGTACAGAACCAATCCCCCCTGGGTCCGTGTTTGCTATGAAGCATCAATGCTAACCACTGAGCCACCGTGCCGCTCAATTGTTTAAATTATATTAATAAAATAAAAGGTTTTTTTTGTTAGCAGTTTAATAAATATGACATCACACTTATCGATTGTTCCGAATATATTTTTTTCTGGATGATAATTCTAACAGATGTTCAGAATGTTCTTGAATGCCGGTAAACTACGTTATTCAACAAAGACAAGAACGAAACATTTTTGGACCCTATGTCACCTTTCATATTTCTATTCTTGATATATTGATGATGAAGATTTTCTGATTTATTCAGTTTTTTTCGGGCAGCAAAAATGATTAACAAGCTCAGAATCTACATACAACAGTGTCTTATTGACACAGAAACTCACTTCATACCTGCACAGTTTATGTGCACTTTGCTGATGAAAGTCCAGGTCCTGTTGAGTCATTTCTTATCGCTTATTACCACACCTATGGAAGCATAGAGGGTAGAAATATGCGTGCCTTTTTACTCTCTAGTGCTTGATCACTGACCTCTGCACCATACTGCTCCAGTCCAAACCAACTCAGCCTGACTTTACTGTCTAATAATAGATCTGCCGTGATGAGCATAACACAGCTTTCCACAGATAGTCCATGCACACAAACACAGAGGAACATGCTGCAGGAGGCTGGGAGTTTTAAAGCCATTGTATTTTAGTAAATCCATTCATCTTTCATTTCTTGTTACCACTGACTTTAAAGTACATTTTAAAATCAAATCAAATCAAAGTTTATTGAACTTTGGCAGTGAAATGCCAAACTTTGGCATTTCACGGCAGTGAAATGCTTTATAACTACTCCATCCCAACAATCGAGATTACGGTTAACAAGCTAAAAATAGATTATAAATAAATGAAAACAATAATGTAAACATTAATGTAAACAGTAAAAAATAGGAAAAGGTAAACCTGTATATGTCCATATGTATGTATATGTATATATATATCACCTGATAAATAATATGTTTGTTTTTGTAATGTTACTGTTTCTTTGTCCTTTGTACTGCTGGGGGGGTATGAATTGTGCAAAATATTTAAGCACCTAAATTACTCCCACGATAGAACCCTAGAACAAAAGTTAGTCGATATACAAAATTCATGGACATGATTATAAATCCATTTCACTTCCATGTCTTTGGACTGTGGGAGGAAACCAGACATCGGTGGCTTACATTTCTTGGTAGGACTTTTGCCACACAGCAGTTTGATCCTCCAATCTGATTATAAATATATTTACATTTATTTAATAAAAACAGTATTTTGATTTGAACACAATATATAATATTTGCAAACTTGACCATGAACAAATTTGTAAAACAATCTGACCCTTTATGACCTTTGCTTTGTGCACGGGAAACAGACATGACAGCATGCACCTTCTTATCAAAAGTATGTGGACGTGGTCTAGTCTGTGGGCTAAATACCCAAACAGAAATAGAAAATGCATTTGGGTAGCATAGCGCATAACATAAGCATATCACCAGCTATAGTCAATTAAAGTGATTGTAATAATAAATTGAGAGACTGTGAAGTCAAATGACATAATACTATCTGTGTGGCGAGGTGGCACAGTGGGCAAAGAGAGGTCGGCTTTGTTTTTATGGGCTGGATCAAACTGCAATGTGTATAATTTAGATAAATGGTGCCCCATAGTAACATGACCTGATTATACCAGCAACAAAGATCCTGAACAGAAGTCTCTTATAATTTTACCTCGGTGTCAAGTTGCTCTTGTTCTTGGAAAATTGTTGTTATATATGAGTTTTAATAACAACCGAGATCGGAAAAACAAGGCACAACAAGGGTGTTTAGTTGGCAAGTACTTAATTATGGACTTGGACATCCATCAGCTACTGACATCTGAAACCAAAGACTTGATACTCTTTCCAGACTTATCATAGCCAACAATGAATGAAGAGGTTTCTAAATAATAATAATAATAATAATAATAACAATTAAAACACATACCCAGTGAAAAAGCCTCTCCCTTTTAGAAAGTACTTAGCGCTCAGTCTATAAAAGCCACAATGTTTACCTCATAATGTGGCAAAAAGCCAACGTCGAATAGATATTTCTCATGCACGAGATTGTTATGTGTCTATGTTGTTTGGCACTCTGATCTTTGCCCACTCTCCCTATATTCGTGGCATACAACACCAGTTAAACAATTAAACGATGCCCAAAGTTCTGAGGATGAGTGAATCAGAGTTTCCATATAGTTGTTTGAGTGTGTTTTGCTTCTTATTAAACTTCATCATTCACGTTCTAAACGTCACACCGCTTACCATCCAGCTGTTGTTCAGTTTGCAAATCAAATACAAACCAAAACATGGAAAATACAAATAATAAAGATACTTTTTGTTTTTATTGCAGATGACTTAATACAAATTGACTTAATACGATTTACTAATAAACCAAAATTCCTGGTTCGCAAGTCATAAGATGTGTAACGACCAATATTGTCGGATGTTCTATCCTAAAAAGTCTCTATACATTCTCTAGATTAGGGCTGCAGACAGGCCAGGCCAGTACCCGTACCCTGTTCTTCTACAAATTAATCCAATCATTCTTTGAGCTACTGTTTTAATAATACTTTTTCATTCATATGTTAACAAACTGAAGATCCTCTGGCAATATTTGCTAAACAAACATGTCTTTGTACCATGATTATAATGAACTGTTTAACGACGTCGTTATTTTCTCGGGGTCTTTTCACCTCATTTCTCATCCTTAGAATATGTTACAGGCCCGACATCCAGAAATGGAGGGGGGGGGGTTAAATAATTTAAATTAAAGTTTAGCAGATGACACACGAAATATTTTGGGTTCAGACTGCTGACTAATAAAAGTCAAAGTAATTATAAACACTTCATTATTTTGCATTTCCCATATGGTCCTAACTTTTTCGTTTAGGGTTGTATATCCATATAAATGCAGCATTTGTTTTTATTTGATTTGATTTGTTTTATAATGTTTTTAAATTAAAATGTTTGTTACATTTTCATGAGGAACTGTTTATGGTCACGGGACCCTGGTCAAACTCTGGTTTTCCTTTGCCAGAAGCCATTTTTAGAAGTTCTGTATGTTCCAATCATTCAGCTATAAAAGACAACAACAACAACAAAACAAAATGACATTTTTAAAATTGTTAGGATGTTCCGGAGCACCGGTTCAACCTGGGATTCAACAGGCATTGCGTGAACACATGAGTTGTTTTTGAGGCTTTATCACGGCGAAATAAAAATCACTTTCCCAGAAATCCAGAAGCAAACACTGTTCATCTATCTTGCTTTTAAAGCACAACAAGTACTAAACATTGTTTCCACGTTTTTCTGGCCGAAACGGCTCAAAAATAATTCAAATACTGTAATTCAACTTAAAAATGATATGCTAGCTGTTTCAGAATCTGGAAATCTCGCTATCAGTGAGAGACCAGTGAATTCTAATTTAATCTACAAACACAACATGAGTAAAGTCGGAGCATCTGTGTGTGATCTAAAACTTATGCAATGGGACAACGTTCGAAAGTCAAAAGTAAAATCAACAAGCACTGTCCCTCGAGAGAATATTATATTTAAAATTGGCCGCCAAACTCAATCCTGTTGAAATACTGTAACCTGATCTGAAGCCGGCCATTCAAACAAGATATTCCCGAAATGTAAATGAACAAAAACAGTTTTGTCAGGAGGAATGATTCAAAATTACTCCCAACTGCTGCGGGAACATCTACAAAAAGCACATCGTTATTGTTAATAGATCAGGTTTGGTAAGTTATATATATATAGAGCCTGTAAATACATTCACATCTCTGGGCCAACAAAGACACAGCAGATGTTGTGTTTGCTGTCATTTTTATTTTTTATTATGACTGGGATGAACATTGAATCGTGATTCAATTGACATTCACATTCAACTCCAAAGATTCCCAGACTTTATTTACCCCAAATGCTTGTGTAAAAGTGGCATCACTTTAAATTTTATTTAATTATTTCTATAGCGCTTTTTCCAATAGACATTGTCTCAAAGCAGCTTTCCAAAATACAGGATCAACAGAAACCCCTGTCGAGCAAGCCGAGGGCGACGGTGGCAAGGAAAAACTCCCTGAAAATTACAGGAAGAAACCTTAAGAGGAACCAGACTCAACAGGGCCCATCCTTCCTGGGTAGTCCTTGTAACTCCATTGTAACCCCATTATGAACCAGGACGAGGCTCTTGGGTACAGAAGAGTGAGTGAGTGAGTGAGTGAATTAGTGAGTGAATGAGTGAGTGAATGAGTGAATGAATGAATGAATGAATGAGTGAATGAGTGAGTGAGTGAATGAATGAGTGAATGAGTAAGTGAGTGAATGAGTGAGTGAATGAGTGAATGAGTGAGTGAATGAGTGAATGAGTGAGTGAGTCAGTAAGTGAGTGAGTTAGTGAATGAGTGAGTGAGTAAATGAGTAAATGAGTGAGTGAGTGAGTGAATGAGTGAGTGAGTGAATAAATGAGTGAGTGAGTGAGTAAATGAGTGAGTGAGTGAATGAGTGAGTGAATGAGTGAATGAGTGAGTGAATGAGTGAGTGAGTGAGTGAGTGAGTGAATGAGTGAGTGAGTGAGTAAGTGAATGAGTGAGTGAGTAAGTGAATGAGTGAATGAGTGAGTGAATGAGTGAGTAAGTGAATGAGTGAGTGAGTAAGTGAATGAGTGAGTGAGTGAGTGAGTGAGTAAGTGAATGAGTGAATGAGTGAGTGAGTGAGTAAGTGAATGAGTGAATGAGTGAGTGAGTAAGTGAATGAGTGAATGAGTGAGTGAGTGTTTCTGACTGTCAGCACTTCAGAATTATTTACACTAATACTTACTGAATAGAAAATACTTGTGCTTGAGCTCCGGAAGTAGGATTTAGTCTCATTTAAGAATCTGACTGTCTACAGTAAAACCAGTTTGGCGTGTGATTTGCTTTTTGAGTTACAGAGCGTCTGACATTTTCAATATTGTGCACGTAACCTTCAAAATCTATCGTGTATTTATATCCTAGTAATGTTTTAGATTCATATTCATTTTTAATGTATGTTCGTAAAGATCTAAGACCGCTGCAAAATAAACATATAAACCATAAGTGCTGTTTAGTTTTATATGGTTCTACCAAACTGGTTTCCATTAAATCATTCCCAGCTTCTATTGCATTCCTAACAATTTATTTCATATGGTATAATTCAGGAAAAGCAGCCAGAATTCCACCCTGTGCACGTTGAAAGCACAGTTACTCTCCCTATAAACACTTACGTCGAGCTTATAAAAGATTCTGATCTAATAAAAGACAAGCTGTCTGAACTAATACTACAGTATTCAACTATTATAGTTTCATCCTACAGTCTTTATTCTGCACATTCAGTTTGGCATTAATTATTGACAGTCAAGGATGCGGAACATATGTGACCTTTGAGGTAATGATGTCTCCATAAGTTAGGTGTTTCATTAATTGTGCTAAGATTAAAGGATTTAGTTATATTATTTTAAAAAAGCTAAAAGCTAAATTGATATACACACTGGATATGTTATGTATTTACTTACATATATACAGACGAATTACACACAAAGAGGAAGAAAAGCTCCCCATCCACATACAGTGTGTTAAACTTTTTACTGTCTAATCGTTTATCGTCCGTTTTCCCAGTTCCTGAGGTAGGACGTTAATATTTGGAGCAGAGTTTTCCGTCCGGATGGCCTTCCTGACGACAACCACCAGTAAGTGGTGGGAACTTGTGAGACTACTGGACAATTTCACATTTCCGATCAACCTAGTGCATGTTTTTGGACTGTGGGGGGAAACCGGAGTACCCTACCATAGTTCCAGTCTACTCATCGTTCCAAACAGAGGACTCTAAAGACAGAACATGTGATTGCTCACTGTCCATAAAGTCTTACATCCTCCTTTAAATTAAATCTGTTTACTACAAGTGCATCGCTGTGCCTCGGGGAGTGTTTAAATGTTTACATGTTTGTTTTTAAATCTCCATATCTCAGGCCGAGAGGCGAGAGTCGACAGTTTTCCTCGGCAGTTTATCCAGATGCCTGAGCAACTGACAGCACTTTGTTACGCTTGATTCCACCTCGTACACGTAAGTGTGCTTCTCCAAACATTGAACAGTTTGTTTAGTTTGTCTGACTTCACTATTCTCTCTCAGACTGGCAGCTAGTCTCTCAGTAGCATCAACAACGTTTACTGCAGTTACTGAATGATTAACCTCATTTAGGTGGCCAAAAATAGCTCCAAAGAAAACAAAGCTAAACTCATGAACTTTACACCAGTAGACAAGTCTTCTCAGGATCGATTCAATGTTTGACGGCAATAAGTGGCAACGTAGAACACAATCGTTCTTTTATATTTATTATCTTTGTCAAAGCAGCAAAGAACTGAAAGTGCTCAGTCCCAACCACAATGTCCTAAACGTCCAGGTTTATTACCGATAGGCAAAGACAATTACACGTTAGTTCCTTTACACAATTGATGTACTTAGTTTTTATCGAGCATATGGACCATTGCAGCTACTATTTCCTATTAATTATTTTAAAAACTTTTTAGATGGCCTTTGTAATATCAGCATTTTAAGAAAATGATGACTAGAAAATATTAGCTGAAATGGTCCCTGTGTTTCATAAAAATTTTGGATTAAGTGAATTTAAGGACCAGTTGCCATCTTCTTCTCTTTTCTCTTTACTCTTTTACTAACTTCTTTATTGTATCCCATGTAGGGTTGTTGAACAATAGACATTGACATGAAGATTTATAAAGGTAGGAGTGTCAGATTAAACCTCAACCTACATCACAGTCACATTCACCACACCATCATTATCATTAATGTTTAATTGCATTATTATTTTATCTGTAACATTACTATAATTACTATTAGTGTGTGTTTTTTTCTACAATGTGTGTATTTTGTCATTGCTGTGCTGATCTATCTGTCTGTCTGTCTGTCTGTCTAACTCTCTCTCTCTCTCTCTCTCTCTCTCTCTCTCTCTCTCTCTCTATCTATCTATCTATCTATTCATCCACCCATATGTTTGTCTATCTGTCTGTTGTTCTCCATCAACAAGCACATTTTACTCTTTTTTAGTCTCCAAATATTCTCCAAAGCTATGAAATAACTTGGCACAGCATGCAAATGCATCCTGCTGTGCTGAAGTGAAAAAGCTTCCCCTCATTTATCCAGGATGTTCTCCGTCTGGCTGCAGTGCTGCACCAGGCTCCAGCGTGACTGCAGGATAGAAGGATGCGCCAACTGATCATCTGTGATACAACAACAGCTCGGTCATTAGGCATTAAGTCTCTTCTTCCTATCCAACCTCCCAGCAGTGCCAAGGGATAGAAAGAACATCAGTCGTTGTGCTGTTGTTTCAAGCTGAGTTGTGTGTAGGTACCAGACCATCGAGTCCAGATGGTAAATAACATCAGTGCTTTGGTTTGTTAGTTATAGAGTCTTATTATAAAAAAAAGGTTTCAAAACCCTAAAAGTTCACAACGAAGTGAATTAAAGCAGATACGATTGTTTAGTTAAAATAAATAGAAGTGTTTTGGAAACACCTCTTTTACACAGTTAGCGGAGTCGATTGCAAAAGGTCAGTAATGTGGAAAATGAACCATGAGTTAATGTGAGAAATGACTGCCATTACTGCCCCAATCTGTGGAGAAAGGCATTACATTACTTGGGCTTTATATACCGTCAGCATTAATTTTTCTATTGCTTCTTCATTTGTTTTACGATGTTTTATAAATACCCAAACTGTTCTACAAAAAGTAACAAATATGATTTATAAAGAGCTGCAATATATCCACTTTAAAAAGTGTATTAAGCCATACAGGGCAGGGTTAATAAGGGTTAATAATTTCTAACAACCATGACATAACTCATGTCTTCTTGCTTTATAAATGACAAACAATTAAAACATTTAAAAACGTTCCTTACTAAACATGTCTGACCTGCAAATACCTTTAATTGTTTATCTTTAAAAGGTCTATCAGTGAGAAAGATATAATTGCACCCGTAAGACTAATATGTTGTGTAGCAACACTTCAGACATCCTCACATTAGCGTTGCTGCTATTAAAAAGAAATAAATTAAAATAAATTCTATTTTCAGATGAAACTAAACGAGCATCCTTTAACTTTTTAAGACAAACATACAACCGCTCAATTGCTACCTTGGAACCTGTTGTACCTTGAACTGATTGTTTGCATTGTTTTATTAATTCAATTAAACAATTAGTAAAATGAATTTTCTCGGTTAACTGTGACTGACCTGCATCGATTAGGTTCATGGATATGGAAATTGTGTTTGTTTTCTGCCCTTTGTAATCAGTTCGCTTTGAATCAGATCAGACCTGCAGGCTTCGGTTGAAAGTTCCCCTTTGCTAGTTATAATTTTCTTCATTTAGAAAACCTCACCCATCAGATAAGGTTTCCAGGCATGACGAATATGCAAATCCATCAGTATTTAGGCAGATAAGCGATCAGCTATTTGGGCTGAAAATGGTCTAATTTTAAATTTATCTTATTCGTGTGATTAACCTCCTGAGATCCAGACTTTTCCCCGATGTGCGTTTTTTTTATTTCGTCTAGCTATTTGTGAATAGTAGGACCTAACAAGCATAAAAATTATATTTTGTCTATTATATGTTT
>JAOUQU010431596.1:0-10150 GCA_028566735.1 Ammoglanis amapaensis | reverse complement strand
GATCAAGTTTTATTCTCTCCATTTTTATATTTTATTCTGAATCCCTCTCAAAATTAAGGGTGCGGCTTAGATTCGGGGGCAGCTTATACTCGGGCCAATACGGTATGTGTGTGTGTGTGTGTGTGTGTGTGTGTGTGTGTGTGTGTGCTTACCACCTGGTCCATCAGTTGGATAAACTCAGCTTGCCTCGAACGCCCAACAGGTTCTCTCTTTAAATCACTGCACCTTTCAAGCCGCACTTTATATTCCTGAGGTTTGACACTGTAACAGAAAGTATTGCAACACACGGCTGTAGCGTGCACTTCCTCTCCGTCTCACACATTTGTAATAAGAACCCGGACACGTAACAGAAAGTATTGTGATACGAGACTATAGCGTGTGCTTCCTCTCGTCTACTCAATTGCAATATTCAACTGTAACCGGACACGTAACAGAAAGTATTGCAACACACGGCTGTAGCGTGTGCTTCCTCTCTGTCTCTCTTTCTCCATCTCTCTTATTTGTAATATGTACCTCGGCGAGTTACATAAGTCATTGCGAAACGAGACTGTAGTGTGTGCTTCCTCTTCGTCTATCATGGTGTCTGGCTCTCTGCCTCACACATTTGTAATATATACCTGGACATATAACAAAAGATATTGCGATACGAGACTATAGCGTGTGCTTCCTCTCGTTTACTCAATTGCAATATGCAACTGTAACCGGACATGTAACAGAAAGTATTGCAACACACGGCTGTAGCGCGTGCTTCCACTCCATCTCTCACCATCTATTTATCTGTAATATGTACATGTGCATGAAACAGAAAGTATTGCAACACACGGCTGTAGCGTGCGCTTCCTCTCAATCTCTCACCATCTATTTATCTGTCTCTCAAATGTAATATGTACATAGACAAACAACAGGCACTGCAACACACGGCTGTAGCACGTTCTTCCTCTCTGTCTCTCTCTTTGTAATATGTACCAGTGCACGAAACAGAAGGAATTGCAACACACGGCTGTAGCGTGCGCTTCCTCCAGAGAAATGCAATATACTGCAATACAAACCCCTATCGTGATGACAGAAGGAATGACATGTGCACTACAGCTGTATATAAGAGATAAGGAGTTAATAATAAGAGTATTTATAGAGATATAAGAGTTAATCATGTCGTTTACATACAGACCTGCGCAGTTTCCTAATCTTCTCCTCATATTTACTATAATGCGGATTGTCCTCTAACTTCGGCTCTTTTTTAACAGAAAACGCCCGCATGTGAGTGTGAACCAGGCCGGGAATGATGGTTCTGATCCCCGCGGATCTCACCGCTAACATCCCCCGGTACAGACAGGCCATCTGCACCACGGCGGCTGCCATGTTCTCCCTGTCACACATCTATAGTGGTCCGTGCGGTCAGCGGGAAACGTCGCCTCCACATGAATGGTTCCGCCTTCACGTTATTAATCGTTTATTTTTATTTTAACCTAGATTTACTCTTTGTTTACATTCACGATAAAACCACAACTATCATGTTGTCAAGTGAATCGACTCACAAAGTTACAGTAAAGATTAATAGATATTTCCGAGTCACCTCAACGGCATGTTTGTGGACTGCCTGAAGACACCATTTTAACTTCCATTAGGCCTAAATTTATTCTTCTTAGTTTTTTTTTACTTCTCTTTCCCTCATTTACATTTAGAGGATGGGAGCACTAATGCTGTAAATGATCTTTATGCGTAGCCAATCTCTTACTGACAAAATGTGGGTTATTTTACATGCGCTGTGGCGATTTCAAGTACAAACTTAGTACGTCAGTTACTCTCATTTATCAAAACCACCTTATACACATTACACATATACAGATGTTCAGTACAATGAAATGTTTCTCTTCACATATCCCAACTTGTCTGGAAGTTGTGGGTCAGAGCGCAGGGTCAGTACGCAGTACGGCCACAGTACGGCGCCTCTGGAGCAGACAGGGTTAAGGGTCTCGCTCAAGGACCCAACAGTGTAGTGGAGTGTAGCAGAGCCTGGATTAGAACCCCCAACCTTTTGGTTCCCAGCCCAACGCTCTACCCACTAGGCTACACTGTATTCGACTGGGCCGTGATGCCATCATTTAGTGATTAGAACTTTGTGTTCCCTCTACACTTCGGAATATTACTGTTAACATTTATTTTTAATATTACATTTAAACTATGACATTTTACGGACTGCAGCTTTAACTTTAAACCCTGTCAGAGTTTATCCGGTCTGAATTCTGGGATTGAATTATTGACTAAGTGAAAACGGCCATTTTAACTATTTCCGGTGTAAAACGTGTCGGTTTCCGATACTCAAACCTGGACTCAATATTTAAAGTGATCAAGCATTGGACTGAATCAGGCGTGGACCAGAATGATTCTCGCTTTGATCATGGCCAACAATTTTTTTAATTAATCACTTTCTATTGTAGAAAAAATTGATAACCACCAGGTGGCAGTAATACATTACAACATGTAACATTTAATAACCATCAGGTAGAGGTATTACAGTGACATAAATGTAGAAATGACCACTAGGTGGCAGTGGTACAGTGATGTGGATGTACTGTAATACAGTATTTTGTAAGCAATGGGATGGGTAGCAGTAATAGTGCGCTACATGTAAAATATTTACTAACCACCAGGTGGCAGTATAGTGACAAATGTCGAAAAATGTAATAACTATAAAGAAACATTTATAACTGTGCTGGAGGTACAGTACATTTAATAACCAGTAGGTGGCAGTAATACAGTAATCTGTGTGTAATAAATACTTTTTAACAATAACCACTAGGTTGAGTGATGTAGATTTTAGTAATATACTGTAACCACCAGGTTGAAATAGTACATTGACATAAATGTAGAAATATTTAGTAACCACCAGGTGGCAGTAGTACTGAGACAATTATATTATTTAACATATTAAACTTGGTCTTAAGACTTCAGCGGCTCGGTTGGTGAAGCATCACCAACCTTGTTAGTACCTATAAGATTGAAAGTTCAGTGTTCTGAAGGGGCAACCTGTTCAGGTGTTTAGTGTATCACCTCCCGGCTCTGCTGGAGGTCGTGAATCGGAGCTGTGTGTGTGTGTTTGTGTAACCGGCACCCGTGTGTGATCTGGCTGTTAAATCCAAAAAAGCAAAATATAATCGCACACACTTGTTGTGATTACTGTATGATTTATTAAAGTCAGTGACAAATATAACTTGCACTTCTTCTCTCAGTCTATTCGTTTATCGTTTTCCCAGTTCCTGGGGTCGGACATTAATGTTTGGAGCAAAGTTTTCCGTCCGGATGCCCTTCCTGACGACAACCACCAGTAAATGGTGGGATCTACTGGACAATTTCACATTTCCCATCAACCTAGTGCATGTTTTTTGGACTGTAGGAGGAAACCGGTGTACCCGGAGGAAACCCACGCTGACACAGGGAGAATATGCTAACTCCACACAGAAAGTCCCCAGCCCGACCCGGGGATCGAACCCGGGACTTCTAGTCCTAGGAATTTTGAGCAAACATGTTAAAATTGGTGCTGCTGTAATCAGAGTTTTTGACTCTTTGGGGCACCAACATTTTGGTAAGAAGTGTATGTGCACGGTTTGTTTGAATGAAATGGCAACAACTCAGGAATCTTTTGCCCTATTTGCACGAAATTTAACAAAGATCTTTATCTGAACAGTCTAATGATGTGGAGTGAGTTTGGTTCAGATCGGATTTCGATTGCCTCCACGATGCCTGGAAACATCTTTTGAAAATGTGACTCTGCCTTGATTTTCACAGCTAAATGACTGAACTTAAAATCCTTATGTACTATCAACACATAACTGTGCCTACATATAGACATGATGATTCTGATGTGGATTCCAAAAATTCATGCAGATCAAATTTAGTCAAGCCCTGCAACATAAAAAACGTTTTCTGACCTACATACAACTTCATCGCTTTATGTCTGGCGAATTCAGACAAACAAATGACCATTCTGATGTAGGTAATATTTGTAAATAATTTTTGCTTAGTTTTCTTTTGGCTGCTCTTGTTAGGTGTCGGAAATCTGCACGATTGATTAGGCATAATTATTTTACGCCGAATGCCCTTACTGACACAATCCACCCTATTTATATGGGCTTAGGAAGGGCGTCACTATGCAGTGGTTTATATACCGTAGTGGCTATGCAACTGTAGGGCAGTACAGTGTCTCTGATTAATCTGCCAGCCTGTCTTTGGACTGTGGAATGTAACTGGAGCACTCAGAGAAAACTCAGGACTTCCAACATTCCCGCACGCACAGACAAAATGACATTAATCATCATTAAAAATGAGGTTGATTGATCTGTAAAGTATGTAAAGTGTAAATATGTGTTAATGTAGCAAGTATACAATTTTTATTAAAGGTTTATTGAGACTTTAGAAATAAAAATGAAGGGTACATAATTGCAGTATATTGTCCATATGAATAGAGATAAATACTATGATTATTTATTAACTTGTGCAGGTGTTGAACAAATATATCTGTGTTGTGCTGTGCAGTTAGTTTGAGTCCACGTCTTTCTATCCTGAGCAAGCACACAGCTGTAAGAGGAATCACCAAAGGTTTCATCCTCTGAAGTACCATCCGGATTCTTCTTAAGTCTTGAGAAATTCAGAGGTGTGCTGTCGGCCCATGACCACCCGTCCGGAGATCCATAAAGTCCTACACAAAAAGCAAATTACCAATAAACAGATGAAATATTTTATATATTTATAATATAACGAACTGATCATATATATACATTTTTTTTACCCTTCTGTCGACTTCGACCCTGGGTTACTCTGTGGACCGTTACCGATCTTCAGAGTATCTTAGCAATTACATTTTACAGGGTAGGTTGCCAGGTCTTTCCCCAACCGTGTATCTCTACAGGGATCTTGTGTGTAACTACTGGACAATTTACACATTTCCGATCAACCTAGTGCATGTTTTTGGATTGTGGGAGGAAACCGCGGAGGAAACCCACGCTGACACGGGGATAACATGCAAACTCGTGTAATATGTGTAATATAAATAATAATATAATTTAGCTTTTCTATATTTCATGATATTTTGACTAACAGTGCTGGTAAATAATGCGACACAGAGTATAGTAATGTACAATTTACAATTGATCACACACCATGTGAACCCTTACCAATCCAGAATGCTTGTTTTCCAGCAAACTTCCACAACCACTTCATAATAGACTTTGAACGAACGCTCGTCAAGTGACCATCAAGCCTGAATTTGTAGAGATTGGAAAGCAAATACATTCATTTAGCTAAAAAGATGATGACATAGATGATGGCGGGTGGTATGATGAACTTACACTGTGCATGCATGTTGAGCAAACGTCCAGCTGACTACTCCTGGACCCTGGATATAACACTGCCTCTTGTAATACGTCCATCCAGAGAGACAACCAACACTCACAGCTCTTGCAGACTAAAAATAAACATTTTATAAACACAATCGTAGTCATTTTAAATTGCACAGGGCTAATAAATAAGATCTCCAAACCTTATGTTGGTGCACTTCTGAAATGTATCTGATGGGCAAGTCGTGTGTTATAGGAGTCTCCACTGATCTGGGTTCACTTGAATGTCCACTCCAATGCCATATTGGGGTGATTTCCAGCTGTGGGTGTGCACGAGGCACTGATATCACTCTCTGTTTTCTTAGTGAGGTTAAACTATGGAGCTGAAAACAAATAAATATTAGAAAAGGTATTTATAATACATTCATTATTCTTATATCACTACTTTATAACATTTAATTAGATTTTTACCTGTGTTGTTCGTGCTGTGTCGTGGCTCACATGTCTGTTATTGCTCATCTGTCTTTGGTTTTGGTTAAGAACAGCCTGGTCCAGCATCTCTCTACTGCTGATGTGACTGAACTGAGTGTGATATGGTACATCTCCCCTTGGTGGATTGTTCTCCCATACAACAGCACTGTTTGGATCTGGGGTGAATTCTTCATCCACTGGCGGTTGTGGTGGAAAAGTTGGCTGAAGATCCAGCGGAGGAAGTGGAACTTTTCTTTTATCATTCCCAACAATCAGATCATCTGGGTCACACCTGCCTGGTTAGAGATGTACATAAAAGTACAATAAAAATACAACGATAATATATAATCTATATGAAGACAAGAATGTAACACAATCTTTTGATCCTGGTACCATTTCGAGGGTCCACAATCTCCACTGAGGCTTGGGTTATAACACCTAGCACTACGTTCTTCTGGGCTTTCAGCACTATTTCAAGTTTCTCATCGTTCTCCTCTAGCCCGTCATCTTTAAGATAAAGGTTCCAAAATTTGACATTCACTCCTGTAACATTATAGAAATCAAACGAGAAAAGAAAACACAGTATAAGAGCAGATTATTAATGTACATGTCCATTTAACTCCTGCCTCAGGAGAGCAAATGATGTCAGACATCTTATCAATCAAACCAACACATTCTGTAGATTATATACAAACTATATACAGACAGTTTTAACAACCATTTTGTACATCCAATGCTAATCGTTATCCTTTGACATTTCAACTTTAATAAATTCAGCTTTGATACTGACAGTGACAGAAATATCTACCAAGCACAAACGCCTGTAGATATGGAAACTAAACAGGGATCATCCGTGCTGAAATTGTGACCACACTTTTATTGTGGAGAATAAAAAGTGTATAAAAGCGTATTATAAATTATATAATTCACACAATTTGACATTCCAATACAATCTTTTTAATCGTTTGCATTAATCAAAACAGGGGCTGACTACTACATTATAAAACTGTTGAACCTGAATTGGTAATCTAAATTAGACAAAAAAAAGCATATAAATTAAAATGACAGGAACCTGGATCAAACTGAATAAGATTCGATGTGCTGTGCGTAAAGTCCTTTTCAGTCTTTGCTGTGCCCTCTTCCACCTAAAACACAAAATATGTGAAGTTATTTTCAACACATTTGCTTCTGTGAACTTTCTTAACACTCGAACAGTTGCAGGAACGTACCTGGATGCTAACGTAGGCCGGGTCGACACTGTTCCCACTACGCATCACCTGAACTGCTACAATTCCTGAGTTCTCACACACACGGTAGCAGGAAGCCGTGAACTCCACCCGGGACCACTGCAGCTCCATTCTGAGGTTGGCAGAGAAAAGAGTTCACACTGGGAATTGGCTGGAGTGCTGCTGATTTAACCTGCTGCTAACACGTCACTAAAATGATTGGTGTCATTTTAGAGACTGAAAACGTCTGACTGATTCCTTCCCAAAAGTTTCAACCTTGTGAACGGCCACCATCTTGTGCACTAGATCTAAAACAGTAAAATCCAACCGTGTCATGATGTAAACAAGCTCTACTGTAAATCTCTGAGAATCATGATTTGTACATTATAAATAATATTACAGCAATGTGATACAGCTGAATGTAGCAGATCCTGATGCCTCATGCCTGAAATCTCAAGTATTAAGTTAAACATTCAGATGTAATTGTACAAAGATCATCTTATCATACACATCAGGCAGCTTGGTGTTTCCTGCTGGGTCAGTGAGCTGGAACTCGAAGCTGTCTGATGTCACGTCCATGTCAGAAGGAATGACATAGCGCACGGCCTTCTGGTCTACATCCTTCTGTGTGAAGCGGCCTTTTATATACCCACCTACAACCAAACACACATTATACACACCTTTTTGTAACATTTCTGTAAACAGATGTCTCTTTTCACACATTGCACCTGCCTGTGATGGAGTTTTCCAGGTATCCAAACCGTGGCGACCGGGTGATGATGAACTCCAGCTCGTGGTTCGAACTCTCCGCATCTGAGGCCTGGAGGTATTTGTTTGTGATGTAAATAGCATGTTGGTTATCTCCCAGAGTTTCTACTAAACTTGGGGTCCCTTTGTTCTCCAGGTGAGGAGGGGTCTTATCCAAGATATTAATCTACAAAAATACAGATACAGTAAATATTATGTACAGTTCAAATCCAAACCACAAGATGGCGCCACATGGATGTGTCGACAAATGCACTGTTACATAAGTTTTGTAAATCGAACTTTGTGAATCGACCAAAATGAACAAAGTAGCTTAAGAAAGTAATCTTACAGAAGATAAAACAAATCAAGGGAAAATAAAACAATAAAATAATAAACAAATAAATGCCGTTTATACACTGTAAAGCTGCTAATATAACATATGTTTGAAAAAAAGCACAAGCGGCTAGCATAGTGTGCTAGCATAAAAGGCTAATGCTACAGAATTATTATCAATAGCCTATAAGATTGGTAGAAAGGCTGCAGTGTTGTTGTTTTTAAACACAGTTTAAGTCATTTAAACTGTATATGGTAACGAAATGAAAATATTCGAGTGGTTAAGTGATACATATATTCTTTTAAATTTGTTTAAAAATAGTAAAAGACATCCTCGACTTTATCCCAAGACTTTTAATATTTCACCAAAGATCCATTAAAATGATTATAAAAAAAAAAAATACGTTTGTAACGTATTTGGTTTCAGGGACTAGTGATGGCACTATCGATCCAAATATCAAACTATTGATACCAATATTGATATTGATCAATCCAAGTGTATTAAGAACACAATAGTTTCAGTTTCTCTACATCACTACAACAAATCGATCAAGATTGTGACGGTTGGACCCTTGAGCAAGACCTCTTTAGGCCTTAACAGGCTTCAACAATATGAGCTATCAGACACCCAATAAGAAAAAAAGCTGTTTACATTTTTATGTTAAAATTCCTTGCACTAAAATGTTTTTATTTATATGTATATTTAAGTAACTTTATAGCCCGTAAGTAATAAAAGCCTTTTTCTTGAATGCTAAAACAACAAACTGATACAGAATACTACTACTATAGGATGAACGGTTTAAGCATCTGTTTAATCCTTACCTGCATTGTAAAAGTGGCTGGCTGCTCTTTCAGCTGTCCAAACTCCAGATAGCCTTTATTGACTCCATCAGATGGCTGAAAGGTGAACCTGTCGATCTTGGCAAAGCTGTTTAGATGACGGTAACTGAGCTTCATGTCGTTGATGTGTAGTTGCGTGAAGTGAGGTCGAGACAGAGGGAAGCCATTTAACAGCAGCTTTCCAAACTGTGGTGGTTGTACGATGGTATAAGTGAGGTTATCTAAGGCTGTATCAGGATCGGTTAGTTCCAAGTGTTCTGCTGTGATGATTACGGTGGCGCCTTCGGGAAGCTGCAGAAGGGTGTTGATGCGTAACGTCGGTGGGATACGGTCACTGTGCTCCACGGTAAAACTGAGGGTCCCGCTTCTGGAGGTCACACCATTACTGATGCTAAAGCTGGACAGAAGAAAAACATAAACGCATATTTAATATACAAAAGAACTCTTTCTTTGTTGTTTTATTAATCATAATGTGCAGATTAATAAACATAGAACAACATTTAATGTATTTGCTTTTTATTTCTTTCTTATTTGTTTAACAGGGCAGTGATGACTTTGTGATTAAAGTAATCAGCAAGTCGCAATTTCAAGTCCCATTACCACCAAAATGGACCCTGAGCAAGGCCCTTAATTCTCAAAAAATATTGTGTGCACTTTTTTGCAATTGGAGATCTAAATTTAAACTAAAATATATTTACTTGTTTGTGACTATGATTTAATCACCATCTTAATAAGACCCACTAAAAGTAGTGGATTGTCAGGACCGCCAGTTAAACATGTCAGCCATCTTTCACACCAACCTACGTCTCTTATCTGTTCCATAGCTGATCCGACTTAACACCTGGCCTCACCGTGGCCCCACATTTTGCTCAGTAATTGTGCCCAGAGCACCACTCGAACAGCAGTAAATGCTGAGATAATGCCAAACAGGATTATTATTCTCCTAATAATGCCCATTCATCATCCGCCTGTCACACGGCTCCTCAGAAGCACCTTCTGCCTCTCTCTTCATTCCTGTCCCTGTTGGCCATGCCAGTCTTGACACACAGGTGTTCTCTCAGGTGTTTTCCAAATCAGAGGGTCTGTATGTACAAGAAAAATCGCAACCAGAATTCCCCCCCAATAAAATCTAAAATCTCTCTCTCTCTCTCTCTCTCTCTCTCTCTCTCTCTCTCTCTCTCTCTCTCTCCCACCCCCCCC
>JAOUQU010431586.1:0-10151 GCA_028566735.1 Ammoglanis amapaensis | reverse complement strand
CCCACCCACCACGAGCACCCCACCTTCCCCAACAACTGCGCACACCACACTCAGATCAGAGAACCAGAACGGACTGATCGTTGATACTTGAGGTCCACCGGTTAAATACAGCAGTAAATAAAGCTGCCATAAGATGGAAATGACTTTATAACACGACTGCTGGCGATCCACCGCTGTTTCCATGGTTTCCGTGCCGTCCTGATGTTGTGACCGGCTTATTAAAACCGTCACTAACGTCATAATAAAATAAACAACTTCAAAGTAAACAAAGTGATATAAATATGAAACTGATTTGATTGCATTACAGTAAATAATTTAATCTTATACGCTGAAACTTTAGGATTTGATTGAAGTTTATTTTACATGTTTATTTTCTTTAATGCCGTGTGATTTAGCCACGATTCCTTGATCAGCACGGTTGTATCATGCAGGTCTGATCTAAAAGCACTGAAATCTGGTGCCGTGAGCAGATTGGTGAGGTTTTGATGCTCAGAAGGAGACGTACAGTAAGACAGATTAAAAGTGAAGGGTCGTGATCTTTCTGCTAAATGTCAGAGCGTTAAGACGAGAGCGACCTGATCCCTCGCTCAGTGTCTGTCTGGGGGCCAGTTAGAAGGTCAGAGACCATCTGATGATGACCGTTCTGAGATCTCACTCTTCTGGATCCTCCAACTATTCAGGAAGCTCAAAAAAAGGCTTTTAATATTATGTAGAATAAATGATTCTTTTTTAATTTATTGAGCATTTTAACGTCCGACAACAGACGTTCATTCATTCATCACACAAGATTTCAAACTGACACACACGAGTCACATCAAACACACACAAGGACAAATTTGTTCTCTTTAATTTTGCCTTACCTGCATGTTTTCAGACTATGGGAGGAAACCGGAGTGCACCGAGTAACCCACACAGACACGGGGGAGAACCATTCCACCCCCCCACCCCCCCCATTCGATCTAAAATACTACAATATTGTACTTGAGTAAAAGTACAACCCTCTTATTTATCCAGTTGTGTATTCAGTAGCTACAGAGGCAGTGTTACGTTTTTAGTAGTTTATAGTACATAAAAAAATAAAACTTTATTTACACATCTGGCAACACAGCCCGGGTTCAACTGTCGGGCCCCTTAAGCAAGTCCCTTACATTAAATCTGAAGTGCTGGATCAGTCGTAGTTTAGTGGTTAAAGAACAGGACCAGTAATCACAAGCAAGCGTTTATCCATAACGCCGTTTGCAACTGTGTGGTGGGAAACCGGAGCACCCGGATACGAGGAGAACATGCAAACTCCACACAGAAAGCCCCAGATTGCCGTTACCTGGGAATCGAACCCGAACCCGGGACATCCATTAAACCACCGTGATTAATGAATAATATAAATAAACGAACAAAGTATTTTCTCAGGGTTCGATTCCCAGTAAGACCCGCGGATTACTGTGTGAAGTTTGCATGTTCTCCCTGTGTCTGCGTGAGTTTACGCCGGGCGCTCCGGTTTCCTCCCACAGTCCAAAAACCTGCAGGTAAGTCAATGAGTGTGTTTGTGACTCGCGTGATGAACGATCGTCTCCTGTTACATCCACGTGTGAATAAATCAACAAAATAAATAAAGTCTGATTCTGTCATCATCATTACTATCATTGAATTATTACTTGCTTTCTTTATAAGCGATTTAAACAATAATTTAATATATATATATAATAAGTAAATAATAAAGGTGAATTTCATGAGTCTTTTGTGTAACATTTCATTCTCAGTTCTGATCACGTGGTCGGTCTGCAGTAGAAGCAGCTGATTGGCTCATTAAGACACACCTGATAGTAATGATCAGGTAACAATCAGCTCTGGAGTGTGTGTGTGTGTGTGTGTGTGTGTGTGTGTGTGTGTGTGTGTGTGTGTGTGTTCATTCTGGAGTTCCTGATCCACTGCCATGCTGCTCCATTTCATGACCTTGACATTATTAATGGGCGTGTCCGTGACCAGTGGGCGTGTCGAACCTCAGCACGCCAGTAATAAAACCAGGGTCGGATGGACTTTAGTTCTCACTCACACAGTAGCAGACAGACAGAGGCTGTTCACAGACGGTAACAACTCTTCCACCTGCTCCCTAACTAAAGTTTAAAGTGGGTTAGATACAGACTGGGTGGGTTTGAGAGGGGAACATTGATTCATTTTATGCTTTATTAGTTGATGTGATTAATAACCAGTAGGAGGGTTTGGTTTTGTAAGCTGATGGTATTAAGACTTGGTCTAAATCACCTTTTCTTAATGTCTTTGTGAACATTTTTGTATTTTATTTCTAATGTTTTTTTGCTTTTCCTTCCAGAGGACGACCCCCAAGCAAACAACATGGTTAAAGTTGGCATTAACGGGTAAGATCTGTGCATGGACTGTGTGCTACAGGGTGCAAATGAGAAATCTCAAATGGTCCAAAGACCAATCTGTGACCGTTCGAGTTGCTAGTAGTTGTGCAACAAGCTTTGACTTTAGATTCTAGTGCTTCAGAATCTTCTAGTTTTAAATCTTAATTAAAAATCAGCCTTTTTTCAATAAATTAACACATCTGTTTAACATGTGCAGTGATTGTGAACCAAACAAATGATTTATTTGAATCATTATTATTTAGCTACTGTTGAGTTTGACTTGTGTTAATATTTGTTACTTGAACATTTTATATTCTCTTCCTTCTATCTTGTCGTACTGATTATAATTCATGTATGAGTAGTAACTCTAAACTCTTAATAGGCTGCAAATGCTGCATCAAACGTGCATTTCTCTTCTGAAACTGGTTCTTCCATCAGCTTCTATTCTGTAGTAAAGTGGAATCCTGCAGTTGTATTATTCGACCTTTAGGACTCCGTCGGGTTACATGTGGGAGTCGATGACGTCAGGCACTTGTTGTTTTTTGAGAAATCTGTTTGCATTGTGTCTGTGACGTCGGGTATAAAGCTTCCCCCCCCCCTCCTTTGCTCGGTTGCTTATCGCTCTCTGCACCAGGCCTGATTTTAGTTACCGGGGGTCGAATTGCTTCGGAATGAAAGAAAATCGAATCCGAACTGACGACGAGCCAAACCGTGCCGCTGTCATTCTGCAGGGGCGCCCGAGGCGGCAGCTGTGGTGAGGCTGGTATGTGATAAGAAACTTAAGCTCTTAACATAGCTCAGCGGTCACAGCCTGGTTCACGTACCAAAGCGGCTGCACCACGGTTTGAGAGGATGTCCTTTTGTGGGCGTCTGCTTCCATTCTCAAGTTTAATCTGTATGAAAATGGGAAGATGAAAGAATCGTCAAGCTTCTGTTAAAGCTTCATTTTACCTTCGATGATTAGTCTTGTGTTCTCTGAACTCTCTAGTTAAACTATAACTAGATATCGACATGGTTCACTTTATTATCTCAGCATGAGGATTTCACAATTCCTGCAGATCTAAACAAAACAGTTTCTCTGTTTATGGGAACATTTATCGTCCAGGTTCTTAATGGTTTCAGAGCATTTTAAATTTCTTACATTATAGAATGCACAGAATTAATAATGCTTGTATAATTATTCTGTCCCGTTTCTATCTTTTATTTCTGAACATTACTTGCATGATCAAGGTCACGTTTTTAAAAGCTCATTAGAATAATCTGTAAACGTTTGCTCAAACTTTGTCTTACTGTTGGTCTCAAATCTGCAGAATTGCTAGTAGCCGTGAATCAGATTTTTGATCAGACCGTGTTGTAGTTAATCGTACTTATTCATTTATTAAAAATAAAAATGACAAACTTGTACTGACCTTTAGTTAGGCCTTATTTTGGGTTTTGTAAATGGTGAGGGATAATTAATGCAATAAGTTTTTAAAATTTGGATTCAGTTGCATTACATGTTTGTGCATTATGGATTTTTAGTCACTGTCTTCATTAGAACTACTTTATTGTAGGATTGGTGCCATGTGTGGGGTTAAGTGGTTTTAAATTCGAGCTAGTAATTAAATACGTTTATAAATTATTGCTCGTCACAGGACCACATGCAGGAAACTCGGATCAGTGATTAGATTCTGTTTAGTTGGGTTAAAATGCACATTGTGTGTGTTTAATACCCTGATTAGTAGTAGTATGATGACCTTTAGTCCCCCTGTATAGAGGCCATGACTTTCTAATCGGGTGTCACATTGTGTGTTTGTCTTGAGCTCGCTTGCCATCTAGTGGCGGGGAGACCATCGTGCAAACTGTGGAACATTCGCGAAACTTGCTGGTTTAAAAGTTCCAGTTAATTAACACCATTTATAAAACATTTGAGACCAGAAGAATCTTTTTAACCAAAGTAAATGTCTTTAGTGTTTCATTAGCTTGTTCCGACAGCATTAGCATTAAAACGAGCAGTTTTATCCCAACCTGTTATAAAAGATTCACCCTAATTAAGTCTTAACCGGGCTGTTGAGTCAAAGTGAACCGTTTAGAAACTGTTTGATGCTTAATGTTCTGTGTTTTTACTGAAGATTAAATTGTGGAAATGCTCAGAAATTAATCTTGTTTGCTTTATTACAGCATCTACATGTAATTGTTCCTGTGAGCAGTGTTATAACTTTAAAATGCAGTTAATCAAACCAGTCGTTCTGAGTTTAATGGTTTTATATAAAACTTCTACTAGCTTTGTAAATCGAACCCTTTAGACTAACTTTTTAAAGACTTCGTACCTTCAGTAGAATGTTTTTAAAACTGAGAATATTAGCTGAACTGATCTTGTCTGAACGTTCTAAATGAACCGCTGTAATTCCTGTTTAGATGCCGGAGATTTATGCACAACAGCCATTTACTTTCTCTTTTAAAACCTCGTCCTCTCTCGCTTGTTTTACAGATTTGGCCGTATTGGTCGTCTGGTTACCCGCGCTGCCTTCCAGTCAAAGAAAGTAGAAATTGTGGCCATCAATGATCCCTTTATTGACCTGGACTACATGGTGAGTCTGTGATTATGGTCTCGTTGTTTGTCGTGTTTATATTAACCAGTTCGTAACCGTTTTCAGTGGCTCTAATGCATTATTGTACCTGTTCAGGTGTACATGTTCAAATATGACTCCACCCACGGAAAGTACAAGGGTGAGGTGAAGGCTGAAGGTGGCAAGCTGGTCATCGACGGCCATGCCATCACCGTTTCCAGCGAGTAAGCACAATGTTTTTTAAATATCGTATTAGTTCTATTCATACTAAACTTTACACACTCACCCCCTCCAATGCTTGTGCCATGCAGGAGAGACCCAGCCAACATCAAGTGGGGTGATGCAGGTGCCCAGTACGTTGTTGAGTCCACTGGTGTCTTCACCACCATTGAGAAAGCTTCAGTAAGATTGTTTAGTGCCACTATTACATTTTGTAATCACATTTGGGAAATGCAGCATCTGACTCTTAAGCTTGCTTTATTTTGTAGTCTCACTTGAAGGGTGGTGCCAAGAGGGTCATCATCTCTGCCCCTAGTGCTGATGCCCCAATGTTTGTTATGGGTGTCAACCATGAGAAATATGACAGCTCTCTTAAAGTAGTCAGGTAAGTGTCCTTGAACATGAACTAGAACCAGAATTCTTTGTGCTTGTGGCACCTGAACTGTGCTTTTACTTGAAACCCTGTAGATGGCGTTTGTTCACTAGCTCTCGTTGGTGGCTTCACCAGTTTGTTCTAGTCTTAGGATTGTAGTGGTTTTTAGATTGGCTTTAAAGGTAGACAACCCTGGATGGGCAATTGTTAGCTCAACTCAATAGTCCAACCTCAAGTCTCTGAACTTGTGTAATGTTAATGCAGGCATCATACAGAAAGTGACATGACTTAACTTCCCCATGGTCTTAATTAGGATCTATGTGCAATTGTCTTAAATCTGATCAGATTAATATCAAGTGATGAAGTTTGCAATTCAATCTTTGTATATACCACTTGTTATAAACTGTAGTCATACAGTGGTCTAGCCGAACAGTCCTGACAATTCTTCTCTTGGTCTTTTCCTTTCTGAATACAACAGCAATGCCAAACAAGCCAAATTTAACTGTCACCTGTCACTTTTCAGCAATGCCTCTTGTACCACCAACTGTCTGGCTCCACTGGCCAAGGTCATCAATGACAACTTTGTCATCATTGAAGGTCTCATGGTAAGACTAAAGAATTACTGTTTTTTTTTCCAAAATGTCTTTCCATATGTTTTAAACCCAGTTTCTTTCCTCAGAGCACCGTGCATGCCATCACTGCCACCCAGAAGACTGTTGATGGCCCCTCTGGTAAACTGTGGAGGGATGGCCGTGGTGCCAGCCAGAACATCATCCCTGCCTCCACCGGTGCTGCCAAGGCTGTGGGCAAAGTCATTCCTGAGCTGAACGGGTCAGTTTAGTTGTCGTGTTGACTGAGATTGTTTTATGAAGTCAAACAGAAGTTAACCCTTTATTTCATGTCTCAGTAAGCTGACCGGTATGGCTTTCCGTGTCCCTACTCCCAACGTGTCCGTGGTGGACCTGACTGTCCGCTTGGAGAAGCCTGTAAGTACACTTCTGCCATCTTGTTTAACAATGTAATGTTTAGGGTTGTAGTTAATATTGCACCCTTAGTTATGCCATAATTCTGTAGTATCTTCTGTGAAAGAAGCATCAACCCATGGTTAGGTCTTGGATTCGTGTTTGGTCTGGTCCTAGAGAAATGAGAAATCAAAATGCCACTATAAAACTGGCACGGTTAAGACTTGGCATAAGTGGCACATTATGAGCGGCTCTGTACCAACATGCTGAAGTGCTTCAGGCTCCTGACTCGAAATCCTCACGTACTACTCATCCCCTGACACTAGCATCTCTCCTCATTAACTTGTGTTCCAGGCCAAGTATGAGGACATCAAGAAGGTGGTCAAGGCTGCATCCGAAGGTCCCATGAAGGGAGTTCTGGGATACACAGAGCATCAGGTGGGTACCTGCTCGACCATTGAACTCCAAGGTTCCAACAGTGGTGATGTACTATTTATTATAGTGCTCATTAGACATGCAGATTACAAAACTGCTTTAGCCTTAAAGACCACCAGTCCAAAGACTGGAGGGGTACTGACGATGAAAACAAAAGGATCCAGACAAGGCAAATTTAACAAACTTCAACTTGTTTCTCACTTTCTATTATTAATCCAGTCAATATAAGTTTTTCCTTTAGTCCAGTTTCTGAATGTCTGTCTAATATCACATTTAGATTAATCTAGTGTTGCTCTGTTATCTTCACATATTTTGTAACTACACGACATGAATAGGTTTATATTCATATCTAACGTTGGCATTAAGCACAACGTCTCAACACTGGATGAGAAACAATTCTTGTGACTATCCACATGACCAATAAATCCGATTGATTTGAGTGGGGCTTGAACCAGACAGCCTTCTGATTTACTGGCCTGTCACTGCTTCAGTAGTTCTGCATGCACTTTTTGATGACTGCAGAAGTTGGCACACGTGGACTCACTTCATTATACTGGCATTTTTAACTCTAACGATGCCAAACCGTACTCAGCAGCTCCTCAGGAATTTGCTTCGACCTGCTTTAACTGCCAGAACATTCGGTGTAAAGATGTTTTCAGGAACACCAAACTGACTCTCTGTAAGACAAACTGAAGAGAAACATCTGGAATTGAAAAACGATCCTGATGTGAATAAGCGTTCAACTTTGACTCCTTAACTAGTTTATTACGTCTATTCGTACTTTACCACAAATGTTCACCCGACACCGGTTAATGTTTTATTTTACACGTTTTATTCAGACATTTTTGATGTGACTAGATATGGTGGGTAATTGATTTTATAATATTTTTTTCCTGATACAGGTTGTGTCTACAGACTTTAACGGTGACACTCGCTCCTCCATCTTTGATGCGGGTGCAGGAATCGCCCTGAACGATCACTTTGTGAAGCTGGTGACCTGGTACGTTCTCTACTGTAGTCGTTGTTATCCTACGTCGTGATTCTTTGGATACAAAACTGAAGCTATAATGACGTTGTCTTGTTTTTTTTATACATTTGCCTGGTTAAACAAACTAGTGGTGTTTGACAGATTCAGGTTATTAGTGTGTTCTGTCTTTTATAGGTACGACAACGAGTTCGGCTACAGTAACCGTGTGTGTGACCTGATGGCCCACATGGCCTCCAAGGAGTAAATGGAACCCGTGTCTGATAAAGCTGGTTCATGACTGATTACGAACTGCTCCGAGTGCCGAGCCACAGTTGAAGAGCGATGACACTTTATTTTTTTTTTTTATATGAAAGCGCCCTGTTCTGTTTGTGTGAGGTTCAGTGTGTGAAGACACCGAATCGGTCCATTAACATCTGACTGAATAAAAGTCCTCTGCTGTGAGAACGTCTGCTCGAGTCTTTCATCTAACTTAATAATCGGATTTAAAATGATGAACTACTAAGATGACAACTTAAAATGAAAAGCTTCTCAAAGCTAAATCAAGATTGGCCGTGCCAGACTCGCCCACCCCAATACCTGCCAAACTCAGAATAATAAAACCCAATTTGAGTGATTGTGTTAGATACTTATTACTCCCTTGCAAAATTATTCGCCCACCATTAAATTCTTTTCAGTGTGTGTATGTATACACTACACACATGGACTTTATTGTACAAGATAAGACTTCAAATTCACCACCAAGTAGCAAGAAAAACTTATTTGGCCTTGTTGGTGATTACATCCTCCAAAGCTTGTTCCTGTTCCTCCAGAGTCTTTCCTCTCAATCACTGTAGTCTTCAAAACACATTAAGATTAAAATGACTCAATGTTTCTAAAAAGTATTCAATGGGTGTGGAAATATTGTGACCAGTTAATTTTATTCATTTAATAATACACTGTAAATACACATTTGTGCATCGGGGGCTGTTGTATAGTTGTACATTACAGAAATGTGCACAACTTCAATTCCAGTGAGCTTGTGATGAGTAAAACGTGATTTAAATTTGATGCAAACCCGTTAAGTTTATTATTTGTTCGAACATTAACTTTGTAGTGAATTCAGCTGAATGGAGGTCAAAAAGGTTTTGCAAATCATTTAATTCTGTTTTAATTTCTCACATCGTCCCAACTTCATTAGAATTGTGTTAATCTGCGTGAGAAAATGTGACTGCAGTTGTAGCACAATAACTGAGCCTCGGTGTGTTTTATTAATGTCAGGAATCATGTGATTATCTGACGTTTATCATCAGTAGTAGAGGGATGCTGGAATGTAAACGGTTCGAGACAGGCATTTCTTTTTTCTTATTTACAAGTACATACAGTGTCGGCGTTCTCAGTAACTCACACTGAAATTCACTGCTTAAGGGTCGACAGCAGTGCCAAGTCGAAACGTTAATAACATGAATTAAAAATGATTAACGTCTCCATCAGTGAACACAAAACACTTCCATCATTAGTCAAGAAGTCTAATCAGCATGAATCATGAATACAAGTTCAAACAAATCAACATTTATTTACTTCTGAAAGTAAAGAATTCAAACATGAATGTTTTTATTTAAGGGATAGTTTTGAGCCGCACTGAATTCTGGGATTGGAAGGCATCTAATACTTAATATACCTATTTCTCTCTCTCTCTCTCTCACTATATATATATAAAATTAGCTCTAATATCTATTTCTCATGACAGCTTTATCATGGGTGGGTGTAATTTAATAATCCAATAATAAGAAGGAGGGAAACACTCCATCCATCCAACCAGTGTTTAATCCTGTTAAAGGGACACACACTGGACAAATACACTAAACACCTGAACAGGTCACCAGTCTGTTGCAGGCTTGGGACCAGCACTACAGTGCACTGCTCTGTGTTTACTCTAGTGATTGCATGACTGCATGTTTTCGGACTGTAGGCAGAAACCAGAGCACATGGAGGGAATCCATATAGACACGTGGAGAACATGCAAATACCAGACAGAAAGGACCATCCAGTCTTGGTATTAAACCTGGTCCGAACCCTCTTGCTATGAGGCAACCGTGCTACCCACCTAGTCATCCAGCTTTCTAAACATCATCATCATCACCATCATCACCATCATCATCATCATCACCATCATCATCATCACCATCATCATCATCATCACCATCACCATCACCATCATCATCATCATCATCACCATCATCATCATCATCATCATCATCATCATCATCATCATCATCATCATCA
>JAOUQU010431576.1:0-10152 GCA_028566735.1 Ammoglanis amapaensis | reverse complement strand
TGTGTGTGTGTGTGTGTGTGTGTGTGTGTGCCGCACACGACATGCGCACTCGGGACGTGGGTTCGAGCATCATGATGACGTAGATTCGGCCATAATGACATAACGACACCCCACAAACAGAACACACCGAGAGAATAACCTATTGTTGTTGTTGTTATTGTTGTTGTTATTGTTAATGACGCCGCTTAATCTCCATCCTGAATCCTGAACCCCAAGACGGAACAATAATAATATAATAATAATAAAATGATAGTGAAAAACAGTGTCTCACCCAGGCCAACAGTCTTAAGACGGTCTGTGGTCTCTTGATGAATGTAAGCGGGTCGAAGGCGGTTCCCGCTGGACCGGCACCGTACGAACCCGAACTCGTTCCGTTCATCCTGGTCCAGCAGCCTGGGTGCGAATCTCAGAGCGGCTCTCTCCTCCGGCTCCGGGGACAGCTCCACTGCGCATGCGCTCTCTCACGCTGCGCCTCTAGCGGATCACAGCGGTACTGCCGGGAGACTCAGTTCGTTTCATTCATTCGTTTTTCTATCTGCGCCCCCCCCCCACACACACACACACTTCTCCCCTGTGGTGTGTGCACCTTCCCCTTCGTTCTGCCCCTATCTGCCCTTCGCACGCTCTTGGGTTCGAACCCAAGTGTAGGTGACGTACAGCACATGCAGAGTCAGATTCAATCCTGCAGTGTACAAAAAGAATCATCATTATTTTTTAAAATTAATAAATAATAAAAACGTAATAACTTATTAAAACCAGACTAAATTAATCACTGTTTTACTGTTGTTGTTGTTGTTGTTGTTGTTGTTGTTCTTGTTGTTATTAGTTGTGCATCTTATGCAGAAAGTATATACCCAACAGTGGGTGGCAGTGTCGAGCAGTGTGTGTGTTTGTGTGTGTGTGTGTGTGTGTGTGTGTGTGTCTTCCTGAAGGGCCCAGTGATGGCAGCTTGCGGCAGTGGGGTTCGAACCTGCAGCCTTCGGATCTCTAGCCAAGTACCTTAACCAGTAATTCCTAGACATGAGACACCTGCACCATGATAAATGCCTGGTCAGCTGAACAACAACAACAACAACAACAACAGGTAAATATTCACACTAGAAGTCAATTTGTCTTTTAAAACCAGTAAAACAGAAGTAGTTTTACTTTCTACTTTGCAGATGAAGCTCAGTTTCCGTTGTGAGTCTGATCAGTGACGACTTCTTCCTCGCTTTACATCAGACATGGTAACGGCGGCGGGATTGACTTACATGCAAGGGAAGTTAGACGAGGATCTGGCAACCAGATATCCACTCGCTAAGAGATGGAGCAGATATACTGAGAGAGAGAAAAAACATCGATGTTTACAGCAGGTCAGACAACACACACACACACACACACACACACACTAGTGCCTGGAAGCCTAATAGCGCCCCTGCTGTAAGGTTGGGTAGGTCTTGGGTGTACTTTCAACCCGACTCCGTTTACAGCGGTTAGCATTCGAGTTCACCTGCACTTTTAATTACCAAGATTAAACCGGGTGTCTCTCACCTTAAATACTTCTCAGATGTTCGCTTACGCTCGTCCTCAGAACGACGTCTGACTGCTAAAAGACTTTCATCTACATACGTCAGTCCTTCCTTCACTGCTTCAGGTCAGCTGGTATGGGTGTAGCGGTGAATGTCCAGGGGGGATCCAGGGGCCCCTTTCACACTTCCTCACCTTTCTACAGGTGTATGTTTACACATCAGTGGATCCAAATGATGCAAAATTCACTTTTTACATTTTATTTTTGTATTTCCATTCAGGTCTTTAAAGCTCCTATAAACACACCACGTTTGAATAAAATTTACAAATAAATATTTTGGTTTCAGTAAAAAGAGCCGAAGTTTCGACTGCCGTGATATTGTGATGTAATAAATACTCAATTTGCTGTAGAACCTTCTCGGGAAAACCTCACCCGAGCCTCACACACTAGATTATTAGATTAGCGTGGATGGTTCTATGTTCACTGTGCATTATAATCTATAGACATGGAGTTGTGTTGTTGGCTGAAACTATTGTAAATGTACCATTAATATTACTAATATAATATAAGTAAATAATTCCAAAGCCAATTTTGAACAATCAGAATAAATCATTTTAAATTATCTTAGAATATTAAGAATAATGTTCTAAAATTGGATTTTAAATGGGGGCAAGATGTTTAACGGGAGGTGGAAGGCTGTTACAAAGCGTTGAGTTAACCCTATATACACAATACACAAATCCTGAAGATGGTGTGTGTGTGTGTGTGTGTGTGTGTGTGTGTGTGTGTGTGTGTGTGTGTGTGTGTGTGCAGTCACAGGTCTCCTTACTTACATTATTCATGTTGGAACGAAACCCGACCCAAAGTTACATCAAGGCAAGAAGACCTAACAAATTAAGACTCCTTCTCCTGTTCCGGAACAACGCTAACACTGACACACATGCTACCGCTATCAGTGCTAACCCAGTACCAGTACTCTGGTGGAATACGTTACACCTGGAAGTTCTTTACCTGGATCATCTGCTCTTTGGTTGTGGATAACGGACCACAGAGGAAAGTAGATGATTGAGGTTCCTGTGGATTGCAGACTGAAGCTGTGATGATCTGGACTGGGTGGATTACTTCATCCTACAGAGTGTAACCAGATCCCACAATCAATACGACCTACTCTGGTGAGTCTTCGTAGTTTCATATCAGTCAAATATACACTGATCAGGTAGAACATTCTGGCCTCGGACCGGTGAAGTGAATAACACTGATTATCTCTAAATCACTGGACATGTCGTTTTGTCCTCAACATTGAAGCAGCAAACATGATAACCGGGTCTGAGCATCTCCAAAACTGCAGCTCTTGTGGTGTGTCTTATCTATTAAACGTAGTAAAAAGGAAGGAACAATGATAAACTAGAGACAGAATCGTGGGGACGTCTGAAGGCTCATTGATGCACGTAGGGTCTGATCCAACAAACTGCCGAAGATATTAATGCTATTCATCTGAATATACAAAGGAAGCTACATTAAGCATTAAGAAGGTTCTCAAAATGTTATGCTTGATCAGGGGATAAGTTATTATCATTCAACTACACACATGGCAGAACATGGCATGACATATTAAAATAGAATATAAATAGACCGAATAAATAATAGTAATAATGATAGTATTATTTATATATTTTAAAGTTTTGTTGTGTTTGTGTTAAAAATGTCATATCACATTTCTTTTTTGCATGTTAATTCTATGTACTTGTCGCTTCTTTGCAGATTTACCTGACAAAATATTGACAGAAATTCACAGACACAAAACAAAATGCCAGGCAAAAAGAGCGACTCCAAATCGGCAGCGAAAAAGGGACAGGGGTCGGAAAAGGGCAAAGCTAAAGGCAAAGACGACAAAAAAGGGGCAAAAGAAGACAAGAAAGGAGGCAAGGAAGATAAGAAAAAAGGTAAAGATGAGCCTCCAAAGGGAAAAGGGAAGGATGATGGGAAAAAAGGGAAAGATAAGGGGAAGGGGAAGAAGGTCAATGAGCCGGAAGAGGATTCCGATGCTGCACTGATCGATGATGAAGAGTTAAGTGGTCGAGAGGAGATGGAAGAGGAATCTGAGGAGGACACTCACAAACGTGGAAAAGCTGGAGCTAAAGGAAAAGCCGCAAAAGGAAAGTCCAAAGCAAAACATGCTGCATCAGATGAGGAGGAAGATGGACAACTGGACGAGGAAGAGGAAGAAAGTGAAGTAGATGCAAAGAAAAAGAAGAAAGGAGGTACGAAGGAGCTCGCGGAAACACCAAAAAAAGGGAAAAAGAAAGAACCAGCTAAAACACCACCGGAAGAGCCTTCCATGGAACCCTCCAAGAACTTTATGGGTTTGTCTGGGATCAGGATGAAGAGCTCGAGGAAGCGACTTAAAACTACTTCTAGATTGTTCCTCGGTCTTGGCAAGCAGAAGAATTTTCTAGTCAGGAAGAAGAGACGGAAATCTTTCTTCAAGAGTGCGCCCAAGTTGTTGATGGGCTTCCGTGCTAGTAGGAAGAAGAGGAAAGAGAAGGAGAGAGAAAAGGAGAGAGAAAAGGAGAGAGAGAAGGGAAGGAATAAGCCGACGTTCTTGTTACTTAGACTGGGTGGGAACAAGCCGGTGGAGAAGAAAAGTGGATTCTTTAAGGGACTCTTCGGAAGGAAGAAAGCAGACGGCGGGCCTGATTTTAAGAGTCAGAGTCGCATTTTGGGTAAAGTGGCCGGGGCTGCGAACTGGCTGACGAAGAAGTTCATGTCAACAAAGCTGAAGCAGAGGTTGTGGGGGAGAAACCAGAGGCAGTCAAAAAATAGAGGGTTTTCGAGGGGTGGTCAGGAAGAACTTTATGGGCATCACAACTATGCGTATGAAGAAGATTATGATGAGTATGACTATAACTCGGGCATGCCATCAAACAGGCAGTCCATGTCAAGGCACCCGTATAGGTATGGGGGTCAGTATTATGAGCCAGATGGCGAGTACTATGAGGACGAGTATTACGACTATTATGATGAAAACGAGATGGGTTACTACCCACAGGAAATGGGCCACTATGATCAGCAGGAACTCTTTGACCCATATTACACACATGCTATGGAATACTATGACCATGGCCAGTACCTTCCAGTGGACACTTACGATCCCTATGCGAATGAAATGGAATTCTACGACCAGGGTCAGCCCGGGTACTACGATGACCAACCAGAATTGTTCGATGATCCATACAGCATGAGTCCAGAAGACTACCAGTTTTACTACAGTGAGTCCGGAATCAATCCGTACCTTGAGTCTTCTTATGAGACGTATCAGCCTTATGGATACACCATGTCTGATATCATGGAGGTTGATGAGTTTGCTCCTGTCCCTACAGCCCCGACAGTGCATCCGGGAGACATGTTCAGGTTCCCAAGGCCACAGGTAAAGCTTTTCGGTAAAGAGCAGATACTGGTCGATCCTCCTCCATCACCCCAGTTGTACGATTATGACCAGATGTCTGAGATTCAGTATGAAAACGATCCGTTCATGCAGCAAAATTTCATAGATGGAGGTTTTCCCATATCGTATTCGCAGGAAATGGTCCAGCCAGCGCTCCCACTAATCCCTACTCCTACTGCTATGCTCATTAAGCAAGCGAACACTCCTCAAGGGTTTGTTCAAAGTCCCCAAGAGTTTGGACATATGCCAATATCAGGACAGGCTTTTCCGCCTTCACCTACACCAAGCAGGAGGTCAATGGGAATGATGGGCTCTCCTGTACCAAGACCTATGCCCCCCATGCCAACACCAAGAGAATTTGGGAATGTTATAGACCCAAGGCAGGGTCATGTATCTTCACAGCTATTTATGCACCCAGAAGGAGAATTTCCCCCCAGAAGAAGCCCATCTCCTCCTCCCAGAGGGGTACCTTCATCTCCAAATATAGGTGCTAATGTTCCTCGCTCGCCTTTGCTTACTGGACACAGAATGATGAGCCCTCCAGCATCTCCAGTGCATTTCCAATCTCGGGCGTCTTTCATAGAAGCTCCGCCTTATCAACCAATGGTCCAACAAGTACCCTCAAGTGTCCCTCAAGCTTCTCGTTTTGGATCCATCCAAAGACAGAGTTCACCACATTCCCCTCAGACCTCAATCAGAAGATCCAGTCCTCCCTCTCCAATCCAATCCAGGAGATTTCAAGGCTCAATGTCTCCTCAGAGGCAAGCGAGTCCGTCAGTTTCTCGCCAGACTAGCATGCGCACTCCTGGCACCTCACGACAAATCAACGCCATCAGTCCCTTTGCCTCACCCTCACCCTCAAAGCGAAGTCTGTCAGTTCATAGACCACCCTCTCCCAGCCTCTCCCACAGGTCCACCACCCAGTTCGGAAATGAGAGGCCATTATTTGGTCCACCTGCTCATAGAATGAGACGCCCGAACATTCCAACAGGTGCTGTGAAGCCATCGCCTATTCAGATGAGCAGCCCGGGTGGTCCGACCAATCATGTGCCTCCGTTCAGAGCCTCCATTCGAAGCAACAAGTCAATCCTGCAACAGGACTTCCCATCACCCTCACAACACCATGGAATGTTTATAAAGGAGCCGAGACACTTTGTTCCACCTGGTAATGCAGGCCCTACAAGGACTCAACAAAGACCAGTTGGCCGTGGGCGTCCTCTGATGGCTAGACAATCTGTAAGGCAACCCTCTATCAAACGGCCCGGCCCTGCATCACCCCAGCCATCCGTCAGGCATTTCTCCAGGCCAACCTCTCCTCACCCCTCCATCAGGCATCCAGCCGGTTCACCGTTACCACCACGAGCTCCTTCTCCACGCCCTTCTTATCAGAATGCTCAATGGCCTGAAGAACCTTCAGGATCACCATTGTCAATGCGAGCTTCTTCTCCCCGGATGCTGCGCAACACACAGTGGCCTGAAGAACCTCCAGGATCACCGTTATCAGCTCGGGTCCCAGTTCTGAGCCATGGTATTCGCAATGCCACTTCACCTATTCAGCCTTTAATGCCAGGCTACTCTGGTATAGAGCTATCAACCTCACCACAGCTATCAAATGCTTTACAGAACCCACAAATACGTAACAGCTCATATGCACCTGTCCTGCAACCGGCACCACATCCAACAATAAGTCATTTTCCAGAGCCAGTTCTACAAGACCCTCAAATGCATCGATCATCACTGCATGCACCAGAAATGGATGCATTCTCCAGTCATCCCTCATCTCCGACACTGTCCAGAGCGATCCAAAACCCTCAGATGCATCGATTGTCTCCTGTACATCCATCCATGCTGCCGTTCTCACCTGAAGTCGAGGCATTCCCAAGTCACCCTTCATCCCCGACACTTTCTAGAGCAATCCAAAATCCTTATATGCCAAAAACTCCCCTACACACACCGCTGTCTCCTTATTCTCAGGTGATCTTGGAGTACGACCATGTAGAAGAGCAGGGTGCCGGACCGCTCCTTACAGATGCTATTCAGAACCCCGGTGTACGAAATGCTTCCTATCAAACACATCTACGACGACGGGAGTCGAGATACGGCCCCAGGTCACGGGGGTCACCAGCTCTATCAAACGCTCTGCAGAATCAGCAACTCCATAAGGCCTCGTATCAAACACTGCTGGATCAGCAGAGGAGAGGGTTTCACCACACCCCTGCGATGGGGTACAGTCCTGAGCAAAGAAAGTCTCCAGTCCTGTCTCCAAACCTCTCAAATGCCATGCAAAATCAGAACATAAGATATGCAACGTACAGGCTTCCAGACGGAACTATAGTCACGATGGACCCGCAACACGTCCCACCATCTCCAAACCTGTCCAGGAGCCTTCAGAATACACACATCAGAAATGCCTCATACAGATCAAGACTCCAACCCAATTATAATCATCCACAAAGATCTCCCAATCTGTCACACGCCCTTGGGAATACAAACATTCGAAATGCTTCGTATAGGCTTCCAGACGGGACGGTCGTCTTCCCTGAGCAAGGTGCAAAGTCAACGTCTCCAGCTGTCTTCAGTGCACTTCAGAACCCAACCATGCGAAATGCAAGCTACAGATTAGCCGATGGCACGATCATCTCACCGGAATATAGACGGAGCAAACCGACCTCCCCAAATCTCTCAAAAGCACTTCAGAACCAAGCTATGAGAAGTGCGAGCTATCAGGTACCAGCCTGGGCTCAACAGAGCATCAAACCTACTTCCCCGAATCTGGCAAATGCACTTCAGAATCCAAACATTCGAAAAGCTAGATATAATCTTCCGGATGACAACTTCATCAGTGCTAATCCCTTGCGTCCCCCAAATCTGTCTCATGCCCTTCAGAATCTCGACCTCAGAAGTGCTTCGTACAGGCTCCCTGACGGATCCATACTTTCCTCGTTTGGCAAACCAACAAATCCGAGACTGTCAGACGCCTTAAAGAATCCCAGCCTCCTCAAAGCATCATACAGACTACCAGATGGTTCTATATTTCTAGCTGATACACACATCCAGAGCAATCCGAGCCTATCACAAGCTCTTCTGAATCAGAACCTACGGTCAGCCTCCTACCGTCTGTCAGATAAGTCCCTTCTCATGCAGGGTTTCATCGAGCCGCCCTCGCCACAACTGGCCAAGGCTATGAAGAATGCACACATGATGAACGCATCCTACCAGCTGCCCTCGGCACTCTCCTCTCTCACAGCATCTGGACTGACCATCGGACCTGACGGAAAATACGCCGTGGTGTCCCCACATCAACGAGGCCCTGATGACCACTGGGCTCGAAGCTCTCGAGACATCCGGAGCGAGGAGGACATCTGGGCGGCCGAGAGAGTCCTGCCGCACGGAACGGTCCAGAAGCTGACAAAATGGTCCACCTATCGGGATGAGAACTTGGCACTTGGGTTTTCTGCGCTGCCAGTGAGTTCTGGGGTCAGGGAGAAAGAGGCTCATTGGGTACTGGATCGAGAAGGTGAGCCGGCGGGACATTGGTACGACAAGGTAAACTATTTTACTTAATTGTGTTCTAATCTGTTATGTTAGTGAGTCGTTATCGTCTTGATTAGTGCAAAACGCTGATCGGTATTGCATATTGGAGGGTGTTTGGTGTCAGTCTTGCTCTCCACCATCAAGGTGGAGGTCAGTATCAGTACAGAGAAACCTGGTAGGTAGGTAGAACAACAGATAGATAGACAGGCCGGCACACAGATAGAAAATACACACATGCTATGTGTGCAATAACAATCACTAAGTCTACAACAGACTTTTAAGGAATCATCTGTAAATGTTCAGAATGTTCGATATGCTCTGGAGATTAAGGTATTTATGTCGTGGCTGTACTGTTGCATTTTAAAAGTTGCCTAAATCCCTTAAAATCAGGTGGTAATTATTTTTAGACCGTTCAGGAGGAGATGCAGTGGCGAACCATCACATGGTTTCCTCGAGACAAAAAGGCCGACCGAGCTGAACAATCACTCCGGAGTTTGTGTGTCTGTGACCGCATTGGTTGTCAGATGAGATTTACAAGTCTGATTATAACCACGCTCAGGTTTCCTCGGCTGACAGCATCCACATCTGTGTTATTGGGACTCCAGCCAGCGTACAGTCACCCGCCGGTGGGCATTGAGATTGGGAATGATTATGGGTCATGTTCCGGGGGTTGTGTTAGTCTGCTTCAGGTTATTTAAGATGAAATTAAAACAAGCACAGCGTCATGTGTTCCTGCTCAGTATTAAAAGTAATGAAAAAGTATTCAAATATGCATGAATACTAATACAGAAATGTACAATTTAAATGTAATAGTTTACACTTTACATTTATCAGTGCAAAACTTTTAAACATTAAATTAAAATTAAAATACAGGATGGCACAAATACAGGATTTTTTTTACAAATGTCTGTCATGAATGTAACCAAAGTGTAAAGTGTGACGGATTAAACGACGGCTCCTGTTCCATAAACAGATCTTCTCTATACGAAGTCTACCCACTATACGACACCGAGAGAAAACAGTGAGCGATGGGGTCGAGGACATGACCCAGCTGGAGTGAGAAAACATGTTAACATCACACATGATACACGACATGCGTGATGATGCTTCTGATGGAAATGCGTTTCTCTTTATAACCTCAGAGAACTCACAGAGGCCTCGGTCCTGATAAACATGAAGAATCGCTTTGATCGAGAACTCATTTATGTGAGTCAGCAGATTATATATAAATAATTATATAATATAGCAGATCAGGGCATGAAGACCTCATGGCCAATATAAAATAAATTAATTCAGCTCATGTTTGGACTTCAGACAGAAAAATAATATTTAATAAAAATAATATTTTTTTCGAATGAAAGAAAATGAAAAACACTCTTTTGTCTTTTTGATCAGACGTATATCGGCAGCATTCTGTTATCCGTCAATCCGTACAAGCTGTTGAACATCTACGGGACGGACGTGGTGCTGCAGTACGAGGGCCACGCCCTAGCGGAGAACCCGCCGTAAGTTTATACAAATACATCACGATGGAACTTCGTCTCACAATATTTCTTTACAAACGTATATTTGAATGATTTAGGATTCATAAGGAAGTGTGTGTGTGTGTGTGTGTGTGTGTGTGTGTGTGTGTGTGTGTGTGTGTGTGTGTGTGTGTGTGTGTGTG
>JAOUQU010431565.1:0-10152 GCA_028566735.1 Ammoglanis amapaensis | reverse complement strand
TGCAAACTTCCGCACAGAAAGTCCCCAGCTCGACCCGGGGATCGAACCCGGGACTTCTCGCTGTGAGGCGACAGTGCTGAACCACTCAGCCACCGTGCCGCCACAGTGTGGTTTACTTACATATAAATTTATTTCATACTTATGTACCTGTTCAAATGAGCTTAATACATTTGTATTATTTTCTTTGCAACCCATCTTTTTGACTTACGTCCCACCCAAGGATTGTGATCCGTGATTTTAAAAAGCATTGGATTGAAAGGATCTCATGCATTCTTGTTTTATTTTGAGGCCAAAACTATTTTGTCTGATTCCAAGCTTCCATATTTTAAATGATATATGCCGCAGATGAGAAAGCTTCACATACAGTTGGATGATTTTCCAACATCCTGACTTGTTGTGGGTGAGCTGTAATTGTATTTAACTTTGTGATTCTTTGGCATTATAGCCAAGACCACAGACAATGAAAACCAGATCCTAGTGAACACACACCCCACATACCCTACTTAAATGCCAACATCAGTGCAAT
This sequence comes from Ammoglanis amapaensis, assembly GCA_028566735.1. NCBI lineage: Eukaryota > Metazoa > Chordata > Actinopteri > Siluriformes > Trichomycteridae > Ammoglanis > Ammoglanis amapaensis. Next base: position 9,626 of record JAOUQU010431565.1, on the reverse strand, counting down.
CACTGAGAAATGTACCAAAAACATGATCTGACCTTTATTATCTTTTATTTGGAGTCTAGACAAAAGAAATGTGTTTACTGCAACAAAAAAACATTAGATGAACATTCTGTGAAAAAACTTAACCTTATATGATGTATTTACTTGCAAGCTCAGACTCATCAGTAAAACTTTTTTGGTGTATGGTGAATTTGTGATGCTAAAACATTGTGCCACATCGTTCCATTGTTTTGAATGGTGCGATATTACAGTTGGTAACTTATTAGTTAAACTTATTAGGTCTCTAAAAGGTCTTATAATACGATCGTTAAAACCCTCACTATTTAAACAGCAGCTGTCTAGATAGACAGCAAGATAGCTTATTACATTTTTGAACCAAACAGGAGCAATACCCCCTTAAAATTCATTGTTCGTGTAACTTTTATTCTGTTTAAACCATACAAAAAAAAAAATTTTTTTACAAGTCATTTATAGATGCATTACATTTTTACATGCATTACACAAAATTTCTTCAGCTTTGAATTCAGGATATTTAAAAGAATCAGAGAGAAAAGTAAGACAGTATGAACAATAAGTACAGACAGTATTAATTTAATATATTTTCCAGTCTTTTTTTATTTCATCGTATATACTATAAAACAATACACAATTATTGTGTTGAAATGCTTTTCACATTATCTGTTGCAGACAGGTCAGGACTGAAAACAGACTAGCCAGCTACCAATAATGAATGTATGTAATGAAATGTGATATGACTTCTTCTATTCTAAAGTTGAACAGTTACAAATAATTTAAGCAGACCATTGTCAAGCATTTTATGTTTTTATAATTATATTTCTGTCTCATTCCTTTAAACAGCTAAGCATTATACATTATGTTAGATCTCCAAGGAACACCTTATCTGCTGAACGATTTAAAAGAAAAAAAGTGGTTTATGAGGTAATGGAGGATTGCATAGTTTGCGGTACAAAGTGGCATTATGCTAAATTATTTTATTCTACCACATACTGTATTATAGGGATTAGCAATAATTAGAGCTGTCTGATTCCACGAAGAAGTCAAGAAAAGATCTGAAACAGGTTTAGACTAGTACACAGACCTCCTCACTCTGGTGTAATATGTTTTCATTTTACATGACTGAGTGCAAAACCTGTGGCATTCCCTGAGGCCGTACAAAGCAGTTGTACATCCTGATTCACCTGTGCACGCTGTAAAACATGAAGATTAACAAGCTTTCCAAACAGAGTTTGTAAATCTGTAACCGGAGCGTGCAGAGAGTGAGTAAATCGGAATAAAGACTGGGTGAACAAGCACTAGTGTTGTTATTGTATGGATTGTATTATACAGGTGTGTATGACCCAGGTGTAATGCTCTAGGCTGCATTACCGAATACTCAAACTGTAATAGCACATAAGATAATGACAGGAAAAGTGATGATAAGGAAAACCTGCTTACTCACCGGCAAAGAAATGCACATTTTAACATGCATGCATACAAGCTCCATGACCTTTTGGCTATTCAGACATAATTTAAAGATGTTTTCACTAAATATACAATAATTATAAATTGTAAAGGATATTTGGCTTTTCAATACAATTTATGGAAACATAAAAATTTCAGAATATAGTGATATTATATCATGAAATTAGCATTTAAGTATTTCATAAATGCCATTTAAGTAGAAGCATGAAATAGCAATTTCCTCATTTTTTCCTCATCCTCATCTGTAGAAATGTTTTTGCATATTTTCCATAGCTCCTGTCCCAAGTTGTGTTATGTGAAAAAGGAAATGGTCGTATGTGATGTTGTGTCCATAAACATTGGGGTTATATGAACTAGAAAGTCATGACTTGGACATTGTAATAATATACTAATGTGTTGTATTTTAAGCGTTCTATTATTACTTAAAAACTAACAAATAACCTTAAACATTGTGGTGTTCCTAATGAATACTCTTGTTGGGGACCCCTCTATAATACGGGGCCTCAGGCAACGTTTTGGTCTCACAAAAGGACCGTTGTGGTAAAGCTACCCACACTGCAGGATCTACAAGTCTTCAGAACCAGGAAATGAGCAGAGAAGATCACTTATCCATTTCACTTATCTACTGTTTTTAATTTTAATAATTCTAGTTATAGCTAGCCTAGGGCTTTGCTCAGGGACACAACCGTGACAACTTGGTAGCAGTAAGCCTCAATTACCAATGTGTTTGCTAGCCCAGTACCTTAACCACTGAGCTTTTTGTGCCGATTGCATATCAATTACATCACAAAGAAAGAGGTCATTTGTTTTTTAATTTATATAAACCATGTCAAAACATATGAAAGCAATTTTAATTTTGACTTGTTATTAATGAAATGTGATTAGATAACAGTGATTTATTGATATTGTTTCCTGGTGTGTGTATATGTTATGAGCAGGCGACTTTTCAGCATTGTTTCCTGACTTTTGCTCAATAAATCATGCACATCTACAACGGTGATAAATTGATGGTAAGACCATAAATTAATTCATGTTTTGTAATGTTTAAAATTCAAATTCAAATTTTATTTGTCATTACACATATACAGTACAATGAAATATTTCTCTTCGCATATCCCAACTTGTCTGGAAGTTGGGGTCAGAGCGCAGGGTCAGCCAATGTACAGCACCACTGGAGCAGACAGGATTAAGGGTCTTGCTCAAGGAGCCAACCGTGGCCGTGTAGCAGAGCCTGGATTTGAACCCCCAACCTTTGGGTTCCTAGCCCAACGCTCTACCCACTAGGCTACACTGTCCCTGTATATAATGTATATATATCAAAATTTGCTGGCCACAACACATTCTAAAAATATTTGAATTAGAGGCATGGTTACGACACCTTTCCTCCCCACATCGGTCTCTAAAAGTTTAAAAATTACATTTTTAATTTACATTTGGGGTATTTAACAAACGCTTTCATCCAAAGCGACTTACAGAAGTGCTTCCATACTATTAAACATAAAGGCACTTAACGTAAAACCATCCAGTGTAAAAGTGTTTTCCCATTATTTTTCTATTAATGTAGTAAATGAAAATAGTTCAACAATCTGGGATGCGTCGTGTTTTATATGGTGTTTCATAATGCACAGAAAACAAGGAGTGAACTGTTGTAACATGTAGAATGTGGCTTGGCATTGCCTCACTGAAAGACTACACACTCCCAGCAATACTAATGACTTTAAATATTTTGTTTTATGTACAAAAATCTGTAATGAATAACATGCAACCACTTAAAACCTTTTTTTTAAGTTTAAACCTTACACATTATTGTAGTGGACTTCTACTTAGTAAAAAATCATACCATCACACCTCTAATCATATCATTTCACGTGAGGCGTGTTTCTTTCTTGTAATAAAAGGAGATCTAACAATATTGATCTACAATTAATTACATAACCATTAAAAAAGAAAATAAATTATTATGTATTCTTTTATGTATTGTGACATCTCTCCATCAGTTCCAGCTCTAACTTTTTCAGTATTTTGAGCTACAGTAGCTCGTTCCTTGTATAGGCTGCCTATGACACTGTTGCTGGTTTATCACTGTTCCTTTCTGTACCACTGCAGACCGGGAACACCCCACAATAGCTTCTGTTTGATACTATATGTTGATTTATACATATAGTATATTTGACAATAAAATGTTCACGTGGTGTCTAATATATTCCGCTTACTCTCAGGTCTTCATATTCTCAGATTCACTTTGATTCATGGTGTCAAACATGATAACGTGTCTGTACTACAAAGAGAACATCTTTTATAGCACTCAGTCTTCCTTAACAAGCACATTCCAGCTTTTTAATCCGCTGTTATAAACTACAGGCTGTGACTGCAATAACTACATGTTTTGTGGTTCAGCAACAGTCTGAGAAGGCAACACTTGTAAACCTTGTCCTAGTCATCACTTTAAAGTCACGAGTAAATCATCTGTCACATGAACAGCTGCTGCCTCTGAAATCAGCATTATTATTCACATCATTGAAACATTCACAGCTAAACAAAGTACCATTAAAGGACCTTAGACATGCTGTAGAAACGGAACACAATACAAAATCTTAAATTTGCAATGCCTTCTTGCATCTTGCTAATATCTTGTACCACTGACCTGTGCCCAGACCACAGGTGTGCTCCTCTCTTGTACCCAGTATATCATTGTTCCTTCATACCCACCAGGACCATAATCAGGGTGAAGCAGTTGGTAAGGAAAAATAAGATTGCAATATTCTTACAGCTTAGCAGGAGCCAAACTCCTGTCCCATAAGACAGATGGGTTAGTCATTCACCTCGGCATTTTCCACCCCGGCACTGTCAAATATGTGCCAAAAGCACCAGGATCCGGTTTCATTGTTGTCTGGGTCATAGTTATGAAAAACCAACCTCACCACAAACTATTTTAAGGTTAGTATCAGCCATGGCTCGACCCTGCTCTTTTCTGGAGATGATGGTTAAAGTATGTTCCCTTCACATCACCATAATTGCAGATTGTAGAGCCAAAAGCATCAGCAACATCAGTCAGAATGCTAAGATAAAGTGCAATCTCTGAAAGGGTGATGAAGGGTTTGAAATTAAAACAGCAACCTATGACGTCCACTCTTATAGTGTAGCCAAAGTAATCGTTTCTGTTTTCTACTGGAGATAGACCATACTCTGTCCTATTAGTTTCATGGCATGTCAGAGAAAGTGTTGCATTTCAATTGAAATATTCAGGGTGTAACATTCAAGAACATGTTTGAAGAAGCATTTTGGTTTTTTGAGGTTTCAGCAATACTTGTAGCAACAGTACTCCAAAATAGACTCAAAATAGTCATTTTATTTTGACTTATATGGTAAAACAAGTAAGAATGTTGTTTCTCTGGATTTTTACCCGTGTCATGGTACACATAGCCTTCAATAATTCAGTGGGAACAATCTTATTCTTTATCAACTAATCAATGCCAGTATTGGCACTCAAGAACTGGCATTGCATCAGATATAATTACTGATCTGGTGTCTTGCATCTCGTGTTAATCTTTAATTTTATCACCTGTTATTTGTTTTTCTTACAAAGGTAAGAACAAGTCTAACTGTCTAAAAATGCAGATGTTTGGTTGTTTAGATTTTTGCCCTCATCCCTTGACTACCAGCATGTGGTACATGAGGAATGCTTACAGGAATGAGCATAACGGAACGGCAGTGTTTATATGGGTTGTTGAGGATGGATTTTGATTTAATCACTTTTACAAATTCTTGGAGGACAAAGGTTGAGTTTATGACAACAATATAATAATTACTGCCAGGAATTCTGAAGGATTTGTGTTTATAGACATGCTTGCCAAATCATATGCCAATAAATACTGGACTGACCAGGCAGGGCTCATTATTTATATTTGACCACAAAATAGTTTTTTTTATCTTGTTTTAGTTTTCTTTTAATTTAACATAGTCAATTTAATGGAAGAGGATGTGATGACTGAGAAATATCTCTATTAGTTGTGCTCACAGATTATTCATATTTTCTTCAATTGATTTGCATGTGATGCTGGCTTCAAACACAGCGCTCTGTCACTTTTGTGCAGTTTCCCTGGGCAACTAGGAACCTTCTGCAGCCCCACTTTTCTGATTAATCCTGTCATTTTCCACCCTCGCAGACTGCAGAACTATTTTGTCTGTTACAGGCATTAGTCAATTATGAATGCTAAATGATTCCCAGCCAGGCCAGAGACTCAAACCCAAATATAACAACATTAAACAACAATAATAATATTTTTTCAATAACATTTCATATTATTAATAATAGTAATTATTCACTTACATTCTGGTATTGAAAATATATTCCAAATTCTTAGCTAAGCTTTTACCTTATGACTTAAGACAGATGCCAACAGAACTAATTATTTTTGTTTGTTTGTGGGTTAAATTTGTGTGTCATAGGCCTTACTCAAGTGCCCAACAAAGGCAGACTGACAATGGTGAGACTTGAACCAGCAACCTTTTGATTATGATCAAGTACCTTAACCCCTAGGTTACAACTGCCACATAAAAGTAAAACTCATATTAAAAGAAAGTAAAAAGAAAACCCAAACTATATTGTGAGAATATGGTCTGCATAATAACCTTTGTTCTGTTTTACAGCTAGACCTGTAAGACTCAGATGTCTAGAATGAAAATCTACTGTGGACTGATTTTAAAAGAAGTGTTTAGTCCTATTTGAATATATTGTTGCCTGGATTTAATGCTCTAGGCATGATGAAAGGAAACCAAACAAAGCAAGAAAACTAACTGTAATTACAAACACAGGATAGCCCCGTTGTTAGTCAGCTCATTTTGTTGATGATCCAGTATGAGACACAAAGAGACTGTTATTTACACCAATCATTCAGTGCTGCAAGGGGTCTGGACTTTTTGTAAATCATACTTACATTTTTCATGATGCCTTCAACAAATGTTCGTGTAGAACCCAAACACACGCAGTGCAGTTCAAAGGGATTTCAAGCACCATTTCCATTAGGACCCACAAGAAAGGGTTTGAGTTTTTATACTATTGCATAGGCTTACTTACATTTTATTTGCTATTGCCATGAAACCACGCATTTCAGCCCCATACATACAGCTTATACTTTCTAAATTACTAAGAGCAAAACAAATGGAAGATTGACAGGCAACAGAGAAGGCCACAATGTGGCTCTGGACAAAAAGCTCAAGGATTTGATAAATCATGGGTGGGCAACAGGATCTGGTGTTGAAATACCCAAACAAAAATTTTTTTTATTTAAGATATTTCCAGATCTTACATTTTATATATTTTACCAGCTTTTTTTGTTTGCTTTGCCTTCATCCTCCAGCCACAGATTCCAGCTGTTTCTGATGTACCCTCAGACACTCCCAAGGCATCTGTAAAATGTAATTTTTCATGCAGTTCCGTTGGCCAGTTCCACATCCAGTAAATTGAATCAAGTTTTCTAGATGTGTGACTAGAGATGTTTTGAAGAAGGCACTCATTTTTTCAATCGAGCAATGAATCAATCGTTTAGCACACTATGATAGAACAATTGCTTCTCGTTCCTTGTTACAAACATATTTTGTAAAGTTTAGTCAGGTCACTTGTTAGAGAGAAGATGTGCAGTCTTAACAGATCTCCATAAATGGGGTTTAAAAGTTGGGACACAACACATTCCAAAGAGGTTGGGCCATGGTAATATAATGCTGTGTTACATTTGCAACAGATGCAATGAAAACCAAAACCATGTCTTCCAAATCTTGACTAACCGGTCAATAGAACATTATGTTAATGTTGGTGTTTTTACCAACTGATTTCTTATTCATTCTAATTAAAATAAACTATAGACATTAAGCAATGACAGAGCTTCTGAACCGAAAGACTACCAATGTAAATAAAATGTTACATTTCTGACATGTAAAAAAACTTAGATTATCTTTATCTTACGATAAAGTAGTTTTGGAAAAACTGACAATGAAAAAGCAGGACAGGGATTGCAAAATAAAGAGTCTCATGTTAAATAAAGAGTTTGGGTGAGTTACACTGGTTAAATGTTTTTTTAAAAGCCACACTTTTAAAGATCAGTGTGCTATTAAGTGATATAATCAAAAAGGTTTTGTTTAGAGTGTGGTTCACACAAGCCACCTCATTAACTAAACAAATTGTACATGTGGAGCCACACAGAATGCCAGACATTAATCAACACTTACCACAAATTCAGGAGTTGATGTGGTGACAATGATGCTGTGCCGTGTGATATAAAGCTGTGGTTAACTCAACACCATGGAACAGAAATAGTTCTTTAAATGCTGAAAGACTTTAAATGCAGATAACAGCTGGATCTAGTGAAACATGCACTTTATTAGCACTTTAATTGGTTTGTCGAGTAAAAGCAGGCTACTTAAATCCAGAACAAAACTAATTTTATTCCAAACAAATGTACTTTTCACAGATATGAGAACCAATTATTTTATACTTTCACTGCGTGTACTTTGAGCTTAAACACAATGTCATTTGGGTGTCTGGGTATTCATAAAAATATATTTTAATACATAAACTTATTTGGCTTTAAATACCATATAAAAATTCAGAAAAAGTAATCAGATAAAACTATTTATAGTTGGGGTTGGTGCTGTAACATAATTGCCATCTACCTACAGTGGTGAGAAGATTAAAATGCCTATGTTGCCAGGTACAGACGAATAAAGAGACTGCTGTTGCTAATGGTGATGATACTAGCTGTAATAAAACAAACTGCATTGGACCCTTTGTGTCTGTGTTAATGGCAATGAGCGGTTGCAGACCTGCCTAGAGCCTAAACCCTTTCCTCTTCCATAGGTACCAACAATAGTCATTGGGACAGTGGTAGTAAATAAAAGACGGTGGCCCAGCTTTTTTTTTAGACTGCACACAATGAGACGTGTGTGCATAACATATCCAAAGAAATATAACTAAATACAGTAATCTAGTAATCTAGAAATCTACATGTATATATCTACTTCACTAATATATGCCTAACTCTGTTTCTGGTGCGAGGAAGGAAATCAGTCAATTAATCAAGAGACATAAATGCTAATCAAATGTCAGGACAGGACATAAGCACCTTGAGCTTTCAGATTTTTACTCATATTTTAATAATATTTTATTCATACATATTATGTATATTATCGCAATTAAGAGTCCAAGTGCTTCAGAGCAACATGCCAACAAAACAAAACAATGTACAAACAAACCTGAAAGAAAAAGAGGCAGAAATCTGCTTATTATAACTGCATTTTAGTTTGCATAGAGAAAAAAAACAAATAAACACAAATATAAACCTTCAACTACTCGATCCACCATTGTTCTATCTAAGATAAATGAGGATAACAAACTATTTCATGCTTTTTGGAAAATAGTTTACTATCTTGGTTGAACTCTTTATTGGAACTTAATACTTCTATTTAATTGTTACTAATGCAACAAAAAACATTGTTAATGATCAGAAAGCATTAAGTCAACCAGACTGATGTGCTGAGAGGCAAAATATTATTTAAAGATGCCATTTGCTAACTGACTATAGAAACCATAAAGCGTAAGAAGACACTGCTGCTGGTGTAAAGCTGTAATGTTTCCAGTTTGCAATTTTTTGTACCAGTTACAAAGGGTGCATGCACCACATGCTTATTTATAGCAGTACTGTTGAACATTTTGTTTTTAAGCTGGTCTAAATATAGCAAGTATTTTCTTTTATGAACCACTGGGAGACAGTTCTGTGTTTATAATGTCAACAGGTATCACACTGTACTCATAGTGTTCACAATGATAAAGGCCTAATGTTTGTCTCTCAGACTCATTCCAGCTTAGCAAACGCTAAGACCTGTTTCAACAACTAATAAGCAGGAAAAGATACGAAGGATGTTGTAAAATCTGAATTTGAAGCTTAATGTCTCTAAAATCATTTCTTCTGTTTTCCACTGCTCCAAATAATATATGGAGGGTTCAGGAAGGGTATTTGGCATAAGAAACTGTGCTAAATCAGGTATGTGGACAAGGATAATCCCCAGTGGCAACCACTAAATACAAGACCAGCAAGAGAAGTCACTAAAACTGTTAAGGTCTGCTAAAAGTAATACGATATAAGCGTGTATAT